>MU858305.1:0-42357 GCA_033297075.1 Rhypophila decipiens | reverse complement strand
ACGTGGAGAAAAGTTGTTGTGAAGATGAAGGGTTGAGAAACGGGGGAAAGTGCGTCGCTCGCTATGATGCGTCGCTCGCTATGCATGTACGTTATGGCTTTTAAATTCCCTTTTTAAATATATTCCTAACCCCTCTAACGTATTCAAGGGAATAAGAATATATATATATAACTAGATAATTAAAAGGTACTTTTCATTTATTTAATACATCTTTTTCAAAACAGTATAAGCCTTATAAACCGCACTTATATGCCTTCTAACCTGAGTATATACGCCTTTTAAATTCCCTTTCTATGTATATTCTTAATCCCTCTAACGTATTTAAGGGAATAATCCCATAGATATAAGTAGATAGTTAAACGCGTATTAAATCCATTTCATAGCCCATTCTTTCGAATCAGTTCAGAGACAGAAATACTCATCTGGTCTAAAAGCTGGCCTTACTCCTCCTGAATTAGATCGTCTGGAGAGTCTCTTAACTTCTATCCTTTATTGTATCTCTTAGACTCTTATCTTGGTGATGATCTGAGGTGATTCATTATATTGATAGCGCTGTCTTTTGATACACAGCAAGCCGCTCTCAACTGATCTGAGTTTCCTAGCTCACCATGTCTCAGGCGTGAGAGTGTGTCTCCACGTAACTCTGGTCATCAACGGCGACATGACATTAGGTGAATTACAGAACAAAAGAAACTGGGATCCTCATCGCAAGTCATCTTGACATTGGATATGACATCTGTGACGCAGCTCTGTTAAGTTCACATCCTTAGAGGCCCAGAGGGTCCATACGGCGTAACCTGGTTATGTGACCAATCAGAAGATATTCTTCTTACCCGTCGTCCCTTCTTTTATCACATCATGTCATTCTGGGAAATTAGCGAGTGGTGACAAGTGCCCGGCGAGCTGGCGTCCTGTCATTGAGACATGCTCTTAATGGCGAACGGTCAGATACGCTGATAACATGCTGGCAATTTATGATTGGAGTTTCGGCCCGGTCTGTCCAACTCTCAAGCTTGGGGAGGAAACAACTCCATAAATGGACCACCCTCCATGGAGTAGCAGGCCTTATCAGAGGACATATGAATGATGCATGGCACTAACGAGCGCCCTGAAGCTGAGCTTTCATGTGTATATGGTGCTGTTTCTGAACCTGGAAATGAATGGGGCGCGGAAATGTGAGAGGTCGTATCCCACACCTGTACCAGTCACCAGTGTGTAAGACCAGTGCCATGGCTTAACGACTGTCTGTGTTCGGTCTTTCTTGTGTTCTATCTTCAGCAATCTCTTCTCTACTACAACACAGGAGGCGACTTAAGTCCATATCTCATGATTGGCTGACCGTTTGTCACAACATTACCATAATCATCGGGACAGAAGGAGGAGAAGCCGAGAGTGCCAGTCTGCTGCGATATATACCCATAATCAACATCTTCTGGCCATTTGGGCTAAATGACCTCGCTTTCGGGTCTAGGGCCCAAGAGAAGGGAATAGAAAGGGTACGAAACCGTTTGAAATGATCAGGGAATGGCTCTCCGAAGCCCAGTGAATCAGACAAGCAGCTAGGCGCCACCGCCCTCTCACCGGACGGTCTGTCTCCCGCTGTCTATTCTGGAAATCTCCCAAAATATCGGACAATTAATCACTTCTCGTCAAAGGAAATGGGTAGACCAATATGCTTGTCCTTTTGGTGCCGATCATTACCCCTTTCCGGGTTGCTACCTCGTCTCGATATGCATGGCCGTTGCATTCCCAATATTGGATCTAGGGAACCTGGTGCTGCTCCCCCGCATCGATCAATATCCCAGCCGTTCCTGGGTAAATTACACCACTTCAGCTGGCAAGGTCCAATGAGACGTTGTGGAAGGAAAATTGACCATCGAGATGGTGTCCTGTGGCGTTTGTGAACCCATCCTGACATGTCACGATCCCGTGTGTTGCCGTCTGGCGGAAGGGGCCCAACGCCGGTCGACCCTCCCTCACGTCTGTTGATCAGGGCTCATCTCCCTCCTTTCTCAGTCATGATCAGCCATGGAAAACCGATGACCTGGTTGAGATGGAGCACGCAATTGTGGCTTTATGAGAGAGATGGGATTAGACAGCTCAACAACATTCTGCATCAGCCCCAGGGCCCCAGCTGTGTTACGGCTGGTGAAGAAGATGTGGGAGTAGAGGCTTCCCCGCTCACCAAAGACATTGCAAAAAGAATCAATTCAGGTCCTAGTGCTACGGTCATCACTCTGACATCATCATGTTGCATTCCACTCAATTGAAGATATCTTCATGCGGAAGTCGAGAGTGGGTGTCCAGTCAACAGACAAACACTGGATGGCCTGGCGCTTCGGGGAACAGGGAAACGCAGCCATGGGCACATTGGAGGTTATCATGGAGCGGCTGTTGGCTGATTAACACACCCTTTCTCACCCACCGGATCTGGGCTCACGGACTGTCAACACACCGGCACCGAACGCGGCATCTCCACCCGCTGCCTGCCCTCCCGCATTTTCTCTAGAGGATCGTGCTCTGTCAATCAACAAATCCCTCGCCGCTACACAAACCTCTCGGCCATGGTTCTTATTCTCCGACCCATATTGCTTTCGGTATAGACTGAAGCCAATGGGCGGGCATGGAGACAGGGATCTGTACCCTAGGTCAATCTCGAGGCTCAAGATCGACTTGCGAATTACCCCTTTCCCTTGGTCATGGGGAATTCGAATCCCTCCTATCTTCTGTGGTGTCTGGAACTTCATAACAGATCTGGAGAGATGGAAGCTTGGCATTTAGGTTGACGGCCCGGACCTCTCTAGACCCTCATCTATCCAGAGGTCCTAGTACTCAACAGCTCCTGCTGGTTGACATCATATCATTAAAATAGTCCTTCAAACCAGAAAACTTTGCTCGAAAGACCTGATTTCTGTGCAGAACTTTGATGAACCAGCACCGTCGGGACCATGGTATCGTGAGATTATCGACGACTCGAATCGGACGACGAGCTCGGCAGTTTGAGCCAGCATGTTGGAGGGCCTCGGTATCTTGAGTGGACAAGAGCGTGGGTCTGGGAAGAGACAACAGGCTGTCGAAAAAGCATAAAAGGAGGCATCCCGACGCATTCTGGATATGGGGATTCTCTCCTCGACAGCATCAACTCAGTCAACATTCCAGTCAGCGGATCAGATCAGCTCCCAAATCCTTTCAGCCACATCCTTGAGCCTAACAAGCTTTCGCAAACTCCATCAAAATGAAGGCCTTCTTCGTCATCCTTTCCGCGCTCGCCGCCTCCGTCCTGGCCACTCCCGTCATCTCGGAGCGCCAGCTCGAGACTCAGGCCGACGAGATTGACAAGCTGACGGCCGTTGTCCTTCAGCACACTGCCAACATCAGTAAGCCCGAGTCTCTGATAACCTCATCATAACGTTGAACTGTCTCTAACACAACGCAGACAAGACAACCGCAGCTGCTCCCGAGAACCCCGACCTGCTCCAGCAGAATGCCGCCGCGGCAGCTCTGGCCCCCGACTTCCAGGGCATCAACAACGCTCTCTCGGCCGCCACCACCATCCTGACCAAGCGCGCCCTCGGCCTCGAGAAGGCTCCCCGTGGAGCCTGCGGCGGTGACTGCCTCCTGGTCAAGGTCAAGTTCTTGGTCTGGGAGATTGCCTGCACGCTCAAGTTTGTGATCATCAAGCTTGGATTGGGTATGTTTGCTTGGCCTTTCCATTCTTTTCCGTTCAAAATTGCTTGCCGCTCTAGGCGTCCATGGAGTAGTTTTCCAGAGCGCTAACATGTTTACACTTCCTTCAGCTTGCGTCCTCATCTACCTCACCCCTCTTATCCTCGCTTTGGCCGGCCTGCTCAAGTGTCTTGACAAGGTCGTCGCCGGCTTGCTGTTCGCCGTCAAGGGCATCTTGACTGCCGTCCTTGGGGCTGTGGCTGGGGGGTTGATTGGGTTGATCATCTGAGAGTGACATGGGATATGTCACGGATCTGTCTGGTGAGGCACTGATGTTGAAGTAGGCCTGAGGGTCTGAGGTTCCGAGGTTCCATTCTTGACGACTCTTCTTCTTTCGCGATCTAAGCAACAATTCGATCGTTTGCTGTTGTTATCTTTTGTATTTAAATTCTTGTTAGTATACATCTGTAATGACGAGAGATACGCTCCTTCTAATCTATTTTAGGATTTGAGAAATCAAAACGGCCAGTGACTCGTCGGTCTATGACTCTTATCGATGCAGTCATTTGAAGTTAAATTCGGCGGTGACATGTTAGTTTTTGTATTATACTTTTTCCTGGCGTTGGTGTCTAGCGCCTCTGTTGTTTTAACTTTTCTTTTCCAGCCACTACGAAACGCTCCTTGAGATGATGACGTTATATCCCGCTATCCGTATCGGTGAGCGAGCTGATGGAAAGCTGGTACAGCTTCGGTTGTTTGAGAATGGTGAATGTCCTGCTCATGGAGTGGGAGATGAGTAAGTCCTCCCAAAACATAGATACGACTTTAGAACTGAAAGTGTGTTCGAACGATGGGCCGGTACTCCGTATTGAGGACGGATTGATGTTGGAGACTGAAAATGCCCAGCTTCTGCCTGAATCTTGAGGCCATTCCAAAATGGGTTAGCGCTGGCAGTGCTGACTGATCCTGCTTCTCCCCTCCAAATCAACAAACTTGCCCGCTGGAATTTACCTAACTTCAAAAGCGTTCGAGATTGTGACCAAGCCCATCCAGATAAAGGAAAAAAAAAAGAAAAACCCAAACACAACAGGGCTTGCGAACCATCATTCCGACATTAGAATGTCCTGGAATCGGAAAATGTACTTGACGGTGGTTCGTGGTGACTCAGTCGCGCAGGGGCCGAGTGCCCGAGGACCAAGCCACAAGAACCCTCCAATCCGTCCTCATCCTCAAAGCCTCCTGCCCCGCCAATCACAACGATCCAATGCTTCTTGTTCAGAGTCATAACATGGCGCAACGTCAGAAATCCCAGGTTATAAGACGGACTCCAAATCATATTCATCACTCGTCTTACAGATTCTCCTTTCTCTCTCGAGTCTCCCTTCCCATTGACCAGCCACACTGGCCATCCATATTCTATCCTGACCCACTGGGCAACAGCCAAACTCTCAAGCAATTCATCGCCCTGGAATGGACTAGTATTTTGCACAATCGCCGCATCTAGTCTGGCCGAACGGCAAACACCATGGCGACGTCAAAAGAACGCGAGCGAGACCTTCGCAAGAGGCTGTTGCAGGATATCGCCGAGCTCCAAACAAATCCCTACCCAAACATCACACTCCACGTCGATGATGGTGATATCACCACAGCCTGTCTCATCCTGACCCCCCAGGACTGGAGGCCGCTTCACCTGACGGTCGAGTTTCCCACTGGCCAACCGGGCCAACTCTATCCTCTCAAGCCCCCAAGAGTCCGCATGGATTCAGCCGTCAGGCACCCCAATGTCTACGGCAGCTACATCTGTGCCTCTATTCTCAACACTACCGAGGGGTATACGCCCGCCTACACTCTCAAGGCCATCGCCATTCAGCTGTTGAGCTTCTTTGGGAGTGGATCTGTTGAACAAGAGTATGGAGGAATCGTCCATCTGGCACGCTTCCGAGACGAGAGCAGCTACATGTTTGACGGCTTCAAGTGTTCCAAGTGCACTTTCGGCAACCAGACGTACCATATCACCCCAGCTTCTTCACTTGTTGCCGAGTCTACTGCCGAGCTTTTTCAGCCCACCAGCACAACGATCCGCCCAGACCGTTTCTTCATAAGCTTGTTGCCGAACGAAATTCTTCTGCAGATCATCGACAATCTCGATTTCGAGGACCTGACCAACTTCACACGGTCGTGGAGCCGGATGAGCCAGCTGGTAACCAACTCCAACGTGATCCGGAAACGTGAACTGCGCTGCTTCCTGCTCAAGGAGAGCTTTTTGGATCAGAAGCTGGGAATCGGCATCCATCTTGGTGGAAATGGTCGGTATCGCGAAGTGCAGTCCGAGTTTGACCTGCTCTCTCAACAAGCCTACAAGAGCCATTGCATCCGGCGATCTGTCCAAGGGCTACACTTTGAGCATTGGTTGCCTCTGCCCATCTCCCACGGTCACTGGCGACGCGTCAAAGCCGATGCGTATTCCACACTAGCACTGCTGTCCAAGGAAACCCGAATCGGCGACAACGCCCTGGTCATCTTTGCCTTTATGAACAGCATCATTGCGAAGCTCAACTCCGATCTCGAGATTCGCGGCGGTTCCAAGAGCACCTTGTTGCACGCCTCGGACAAGGCCATCGAGTCGTATTTCCACCTTTTCCACCTCCTGCTGTGCCTGGCCACGGGTCCGGGCGGGGAAAAGATCGTCAGCTATGCAAATAGCTTAATCAAGACCTTCATGGCCGGAAATACAGACAAGGCGTTCGTGCCAAATCTTGGCAACCTCCTGGTCGCATTGCTCATCAGCGATATCGAGCCTAACGAGCCGCTCATGAGGGCCATCGTCAAGGAGGCCATCACCCGCAACGTGGTCTGGGTGTTGGACACCAGGGGAGCTGGCATGGCTGAACTTGCCTACCTGGAGACTGATCAAGTGTCCAAGTACCGCCTGAAGAAGACTTACCAGGGTAGTCGAGTCTCGTACAGGATACTGATGTTCTCGGAACTGTTCCGTCGCACTGCTCGGCCCAGTCCGCCCAAAGCTGCCACTCCGCCCCCTCCTACCAAAGCCGAGAGCGCGCCTGATGTGCCGGCAACCTCTACGACGCGAGTGTCCACCCCAGCAGCCAATGGACATCAAATATTGCCGAAGAAGGCAATCAAGAGGTTGTGGAGCCAGGTAGCATCATCCAAGCCGGTCACACCCATTCCGCCAAAGTCGTACATCTCTGTAGCCGCGCAAAAGCCGTCTCCGTCAGAGCATTCCACGACGACCTCTGCATCGTCTGCATCCTCATCCGAACCCCCGAAACGGAGATCACTCGTCGAACTCCGCGACGAGCTCTTTGCGCGGCACGGAGCCCCGCCCCTAGGAGCAGCAGCCAAGCTCGCGGCTGAAGTCCGCCGTCTCCAGGAGATAGACGACTTTCCCTCGTTCCTCAAGGAGATGGGCGTGTCTTGGCCGGGCCGGGCGACATTTACGGCAGTGTTGCGGGAGAGCGTCAGGGATAGCGCGGACAAGGGGTACCATGTCTTTCGGCCGTCGATGAACTTGGTCGCCGGGTTGAGGATTATCAAGGACACTGGCATCGACCCGCAAGCTGTGGCCGAGGAGATTCGCAAGGCTGGGTATAGAGTCCCTGGCCCGGATGAGATTGAGCGGGCGCGGCAGATTGGGCGGTTTGGCTTCTTTCCTGATAAGAAGAGAAGTCAGGGTAATTAGGCGTTTGGGTCGGAAAAAGATATTTGGGTGTTGGTGCGGGTTTTGGATCGGTTTCTTTTTCTTTTTTGGAAAACCTCGGCGTTTGGGGGTTGTCCTCTCTTTGTTCTTAATAATGTTCTGCATTTCCGTTATATTCAGTTGGCGGACTAGCTATAGGACCCAAAGTCAATGTTCGGCAAGGACTTTATGGCTATCCTCGCATACGAGTCACACAATACGTGGAGACCATTACATGTGCCAATGAATGATTCCACTGGCTTTGTCTTGATTCAATGCTGTAGGTCGACCTCGTACTCCTGTTTGTATCTCGAGGTATGCGGTGCTCCTAGATATTACATGTACGAACAGTTGTCCATGGCCATCTTTTGGTCATGGCGATGTACCTCTCCAACAGGAAGTAGTATTGTAATCTAATCTAGGGAACACTGTTTTGTTAGGTAGAGGAATGGGATTAGCGCGACGGTGCAGGGTAGCCAGTTGCATTGCTTGATATGATTTCTTTTCGGAATCGCGTACAGCAATATTATGGTGTGTGTTGTAATTAGGATAGGTCTTATAAAGGCAATGATATGCATTTAAATCTAGTTTTATAGGCATTATATTATCTCTGCCTGGGTATATGTCTGTCCGGTTTTGCGACTTGAAGAGATATATCATATGTGTATTATTTGGTGTAAATAGGCATATTTTATTTATTTTATACAGCTTGGCCGGCAATACCTCCAGCCAGCCTCATTCCTCCGCTCAACAACCCCATGTTCCCTAGATTACAATGCCAGCTCCTGTACCACCGCAGCTACCCCGGCCGAACGTCTTGGCCGGCAATATCTCTAACTAGCCTTATTCCTGCGCTAGACATCTCTATCTTCCCCGGATGCAAATGCCAGCTCCTGTGCCCGTCCCGGCCAAACGCTGTCTTGGCCGGTACTATCCAGCAGGTCGTGGACGTTAACAACTACCCTTTACCTGAGTAGCTACGGCTACTAAACCCAAACTATAAGCTGGAATACTTTGGAGTAGCTATAGACGGACTTGTAGTAGAGTATAATATAATAGTACTAATTATCTCCTCCCGATAAATGTAGAATTATAAAGATAAAACCTGTTAGACTCTGATTATCTGGGCTAACCCTGCTTGGTATATATAAAGGCTAGGAAACTGAGCTTATATGGGTAAGTATATAAACAGATACGTTTATCCGTTATAAAACATTAAAGGAATATATAATACGCCTACTTTTTATCATATATAGGCATTATGACGTTCTCTCCTAGGGCATACCTTGATCTCTATTAATACATTTAAGAGATGTATTATACGCATATTTCTAGTCCTCTTTAGGCATTATAGCCTTCTCTCCCATAGCGTGTATTTATTCTCTTTAGCGCATTTAAGGGATATATCCCACGCACATTATTTGTCGTAGATAGGCCCTCTTATTTATTTTCCAATGGTATTTTTGACCTAGCTGGGTAGGACACGGCACTGTTTTGGTAAATGTGAGTGGAAGCGTTGACGACTTGCCCTGAATTTGAGCTTTGGTGTATTTATGCGCTGTTATTCTTTGGGGATCTAATGGTCATGGATGGACTGGTTACCATATCCTGCTCCAGATCCATATGGACTCGGAGTTTGACGGCTGGCGTTCATGTAACAATCTACTGTTAGGGATTTGCTTTTGCGCACAATCTCGTGGTTTTAATGTCATGGGCTCACAATACTGCCTGATATTGTGTCCATCAAACCTCCCATCACGTCCCTACGAAGGATATAAAATAAGGCTGGCAGAAAAGAAAATGATCCAGCAAACTGGTATCCATAGGTAGGCAGATATACATCTCGGACACCCCGAGCCATACATGAAATAAGCTTAGGAGACCCGCCATTACCATCCGCCACCAGTGTGGAGTGTCTTCGTAGCTATCAACCCGATCTATACCCAGCTCGTGGGGATATGCTTCCACGATCACCGAAACATTCTGGCTCTACTTCTGCTTCTGCTTCGACTTATGCTACTGCTGCTGCTGCTGCTGCTGCTGCTGCTTCGGCTTCTCTTCGGCTCGTTCCTCTCCCTCTCCCTCCCCTCCTATCGCCTCTCCCCTCTCTCTTCCTCTTGGCTGTTCTGTCGCGCTTCATGTCGCGCATTTCCATCGCCGCCATCTCGATCAAGTATGGGGGCTGGATTCCAAATAGACTCTCCCACCAAGCAGGACGGATGCGCGTCAGGACTTCGCCACTTCCGCGACAGCTTCTGCAAGGTCGCTCGTTGTTATAGCGTCTGACGAGCCAGCAGTACTCGCCAATGCCATGTCCGTCGCACCGATCGCATTTGGCCCAGACGTGTGTGCGGGATGTGGATTCGGGGCTTGGCTGTCGATTTCGATGTCGTGCATAATGTTGGGTTTGGCGTCGCGATTGAGATCGAGAACGATGTCGCGGTGAAACTCGAGATTGAGATCTGGAACGGGAGGGAGATGATCGGCGGGATAGAGAACGACGTCGATACGGAGAAGATTGTCGAGACAATGGTGAAGATCGACGAAGCCGGGCTGGAGGAGGAGGTTGAAGTTGAGGACCGGGACCGGGACCGGGACCAATCCCGAACCCAGGGATAAATCCAGGCCCGGATCCGGGTGGGGAGCCCATGGGTCCCATCCCGGGACCAGAAGGAGGCATAGGAAGAGGTCCAGAAGGAGGACCGGGGCCGACTCCAGGTCGAGAACCCGTTGGTCCCATCCCTGGGCCAAATCCAGGAACCGTAGGAGGACGAGGAAGAGGGCCCGAAGGAGGAGGGCCCGGAGGTGGACCGTACGGCGGACCGGGTCCCATTCCAGATCCAGGGCCAAGCCCAAGCCCAGGCACAGGCCCAGGCACGGATCCCGGTCCAGATCCAGGCCGATATGGCATGTAGGCTGCAGGAGGAGGACCTGCATTGCTCATCGGAGGTGTTCTTTCTCTGTTGTACTCGGGGCTGCCAGGCCGTTGCAAAGGACGCGGGGACAGTGACGGCGAGCGAGAACGAGAGCGAGAACGTGAACGCGAATGAGCACTACCGGGGCGAGATTGGGTAGGATAGCTGCCTGGCGGTCGTGTCGATTGGATACCGGAGCGATCAGGGTCTGCCGGAGTTCGAGTACTGCACGAGAATGGCGCATACGGCGGAGGGGGGGATCGATAACCAGGCTGCGAATCGCTGGGCATGGCTGATGGTGATTATGAGAATTCCTTTCGCAAGGTTTGGTAAATAGGGGAGAGTACCTGGACTGTAGCCATCCATGTTCCTCGACGGTCAGGTTATGATTGCATCGACCGAGGCGAACAGGGGGTCTGGATGAGTGGGGTCCAGCTCCGCAGAAGAGAAAGAGGAAGTCAGAAAAATGGTTATATATTGAGATGACGCTTTTCGAGCTGAATCAGTCATGATTGGGGCTTGCGCTGTGGTCAATGTGTATCGGTCGCGGTGATTGGTTCGTGCAGCGACCAGGGCTGTCTGAACCCCATCGCACCATCGCAGCCTTCCGTCAGAACCCATCATGACAAGTCTCGCTGCGCTCCACCCCTAACAACATCAGGTACTCCCCCATTATGTTGCTCCATGCATTTTACCAGGCATAATGATGATACGCATCACCGAATGATATCCCTGTATCGGTGGTATATAGATGGGATGGTTACTTCGACACTCAGTCAATATGCTGCTCCATGGATCACACCAGGCCATGCAAACCAAGAATTTCCCAGAGGTCTGAAGCACATGGTCACATATATCGATTCACCGGCCCAATACCGTTGACAGTTGACCAACCCTCAAGGTCTTTTGGCAACTATATAAAGCCTGCCAGTTCCTGGACTCGCCTGCAGAATTTTGTTCCTTATCCTTTTCCCCAAACAACCAACCCGACCAATTCAACATCATACCTCCCTTTCATACTCTTATACTGTCCACATCATATCGCCCACAATCTCATAAAGACACAGCTCTTTCAAGCCTCGAGCCCATCTTCGATATGTCCGACAATCGCCACCGCCATCGCTCTGACAGAAGCAGTGATAATCCCACTAGGCAAGGAAGTGGCGGCCGGATCTTCTATGATCCCGCACGCGACTCGGATACCGGAAACACAACAAGAATTGCACCTGCCTATCCGCATCCTGCAACTTCGGGACCAACTCTACAGCCTGCGCTGAACTACCCTGCTGGAGGAGGTGTATCCAGAGGAGGAGCAACCTCTACCAGTGGCGGTCAACAGGGCTACAACCATCCTGCACCTTCGGAGCAATATTATACCTCCACTCAACAATACGGTCCGACCGGGACTCCCCAGCCTTTGGCTCAGCAGACCCCTGTCCCTGCCGATGCTAGCTATGGCTACGATGCTTATACACCAACCACCTTCGACCATTATGGCACCCCCGCCCAAGGGTATGAGATCGGTAGGGGACGCCCACCCCCGTTCGCCCCAATCTTCAACACCTAGACTTCAGGTTCGGCTCCCAGTGTCTCGGGCGATTATGGCTCTAACACGAGCGGACATCACCGCGGCCCCGCCACCGTTCCCGAGACCCAAGCTGTGTCCAACACCACAAGCTCTCAAGCTGAGTATTACACACTCAACGGGGCGGTAGAGCCCCCAAAAACTAAAGGCCTACATGAAAAAGGTGTTACTGTTGCAAAACTGATTGAAATCAGTATCAAGAAAAAAGTAGAATTTGGACAAACACCTATACTCCAGTGTGCTCAATGCCGGAAAGTCACCAGACCGTGCATTAATTCCGGTGATCCTCGGCAGTGCTGCCTGGGATGCGCCAGGAAGGGTATCATGGACTGTCTCTTTGAACCGAGCTCGCAGTTCCAGAAGGTACCAACCCGGGAGGACCTCCATAACCACGCTCGTAAACTTGACACTGCTATCCAGCAGTTCCTACAAGATGAAGAAAAGCGCAAACAGAAGGAAGAAGCGCGCAAACAGAAGGAGGCTGCAAGGGAACAAAAGGCTGAAAGGGATGCAGCCAGGGACAAATATTTTGGGGATAAGGAGAAGAGAGGCCATCGATCCTCCTCGGAAGACAAGGAAAAGACGGGAAACAAGGCAAAGAAGGCCAAGAAGTAAGGAGGGAGAGAAACCACAGTTCAGGTACTATCGAACGCGGTAGTATACCTCATTAGGTCTCGCTCATTTGCTGCCTCTCGACCAGGCTGAACGAGCCTATTTCAAGGGGTTTTTACTTGCCAGTACTTGGGTCGTGGTTATAGGAAACTTGGGCTTGTCCTGTCCATTACAGGATAAGCCCCAGCACACTATTTTTTATACTTTGTTATTCTTTTCCTTCCTTTCTACTCAGCTATATTCTTTTTCTTCCTTTTTCTTCCCCTTTTTCTTCCTTTTTCTTTTTCGTTTTCTTTTCTTTCCTTTCTACCTACTTACACCTCCCCTTTCTTTCCCTTTTCCTTACTCTCTACTTGGGTTTATTCTTTTTTAGAGCTTTCCCTAGTCTATGGGCGGCGGAGAGATATATATTGGGGTTCGTTTGGTAAGTTGGTAAGTTTGGAGGATCACGTTAGGCAAATTGATATTGATGGATGGGGGGCGGGGGGGGGCATATTCATGTTGTTCTTGGCCATTTGGTAATTTGAGGAGGAATGGGCAGATTGATACTTTTTCGGGCAGATTGATACTTTTTCGGGCAGATTGATACTCCTTTAGCAGATTGATGCTTTTTTGGAGATGGATACCGAACTATAGCAGGGGCCACACCTTCATTTCTTCTTTAGTGACCTGGTAATATGAGGAGGAATGGGCAAATGCATACTTTGTTTGGCAGATGGATACTGAACTATGGCAGGGGGCACATCTTCATGTCTTCTTTGGTGAAATATTAATATGACGAGTGACTCGTATACCCCCCATGGCGAGCTCCAGTTGGCCGGCCGCAGGCTGTAGCCCTCTTCTGGGGCCTGCGTCATTCCCAGAAGTACCGTTTGAACCCAATTCAGGATGATCAAAATGTCCGTCAGCGTAACGCCGGAATTAGGCGGAAAATGCGTACAATATTTAGAGTTTGATAACATGTGGCTCGGAGGTACGTGACTGACAGACAAAAGGTACATTGCAAGTAGCTTACACACTTCTGGCCCTGACCTGGCCCCGACAGATCTTGGAAGACACAAGACAGGACACACCACAAGCTTCTAGCACTGCTGGCCTGGCGGTGCGCAAAGGTACTTTATTATTGCTGAACAACTCATCGTATAAGCCGTACGTAATGCTATGATCCATCCATCCATGATCCCACGACTCGAGAAACCAAAAACCAATAAAAGAAGTGAATTACCCAAGTTAACCCAACCCAAAAAAAGACAGCAACGTCCGTGAGTGTCCACCGAACCCAACTCCGAACAACAAGTCAACGACAAGATTGCACCAACCCCACCAGTCACACCCCGGAAAGTATCTCACTCCGTCCAGTCCCCAGTCCATTCCCCTGATCGTAATCCGATCCCGATCATGACAAAGTTGTGTGTGTGTGAATCAACCAGTGCGCTTCTTCTCACTTCCCGTGCGAGAAGACTGAGCGGAACCCTTCGGGGCATTGGTATTCAATCCCACGAAGGCCAAGCCGAAGCCCTGAGCTGCTAGGGACAACAGCGATGTCGGTTCTTTGCCCGGCTTAAGCTTGAAGCGGCATTCCTTAATCTCTTGGGCGGTGTAGCCCAGATGGGTAACGCCGCTTTTGCCGCTGCCGCTGCCGCTGCCGCTGCCGCTGCTACTGCTGCTGTGGCTGCTGTGGCTGCTGTGGCTGCTGTGGCTGCTGTGGCTGCTGTGGCTGCTGCTGCTCTTTGAGCTGGGCATGTTGAGGAAGAAGAAGTGATGCGAGAGATGTGCTTTTCGGTATGTAGAGGGGGTAATTATCACTGTTTCTGATAGATGTTCTGTTTTCCAAGTATCATATATGTGGGTTGCAGTTATTCAAGATGCTGAATATGACTGGCAAGATGCCTTGAGAGCTTCCGTGGACGATGGAGAAGGTTGAGCCAGGGAAGAAGACAGGAAGGGGGAAAGGATTTTGAGAGCTGGGGAGTTTATATACTTGTCCAGGGCCCTCCAATGCTCTGTGTCAACGTCCATAGATTTTTACAAGGTGTTGCATCGTGTAAGAAGCGGTTCTGCCAGCAGCGGATTACCCGACGCCAGCGTGAAGCAAGGCGATTTGGATCATGGCAAGACAGCGCGGGGTACATGATGTTGGTAGATATATGAGATGAGAGGTCACCACATTGGTTGGGCAGCGCGACTTCATGGGGTTTTCTCAAACATGGAGCATCGCAAGGAATCATCAGAATGAATCATTCACCGCTGTTGCACATCTATATGAGACTGATGCAAAGTTCCGCTCCTTTGGATATCATCGATTGGCATACAGAGGAATTTACTCGAAAGATGTAACCGTCGAACGCCATACCTTTAGCAGCAATTGCTCCGCTGACAAAAAGAAACACGAACCAGACTGAACAACATAACGTACATAAATCAACACTGCAAAACAAAACTGCTTCTCAAAGCCAAGAAAATTCCCCTACGAAGCCCTCCGTATCGCATCATGGGTGTCGTTACTACTGGTCCCCTGCATCTCGATATTCGCCCTCGTCGCATCAGCAAGATCCCCCTTCTCGTTCGCCGCCGCGTCTTGGATCTCTGCGTCTCTGTTCCCGTACAGACCAATCTTGTACCACGGCAGACTAAACAGTCGATCCATGCTCTCGAGCGTGCGACCTGCCGTCTCGGGGACAAAGAACCATACCCAGAGCCCACCAATAATAGTCACGGCCGCAAAACACCAAAATGTCCCCTGCGGCGAGATACCCCCATCGGCGACAGGCAGCAACATGTTGGGCACAGCGCGAGAGTTGCCGTACTGATTGACAAAGTGAAAGGTCATTGCCAGCGATGTGCAGAATGCGCGAATCCGCAAGGGGAACAGTTCGGCCGTCAAAAGATACTGCATGGAATTCCAGCCCAGAGCCCAGCCGAAACCCGAGAGGTAGATCATGGCGATTGCGCCCCTCGAGGCAGCTAGTTCCGAGCCACCGAGGCGATAGTCGTCTCCACCGCCACCAAGACCGGGCACAGCCGTCAGGAAACTGGCGACGTAGACCATGGAGACCGCCTGGAACGTGATTCCAATCATCAGAGACCTTTTGCGCCCGATAAAGTCGACGAGGAACAAGGCGCACAGCACGGCTGCGACAAGCTTGGTGATGCCAAACACGCCCGTGATGAGGAGCTTTTCGTTGGTGCCACGGATGCCGAGGATGTGAAAGAGATCGGGAGCGTAGAGTGTGATGGAGCCGGCGCCGGACCACTGAGACATTATCTGGGCCGTGATGGTCAGGACGACTCGGTAGAGGTTGGACTTGATGCCGAATGCTTCTTTGATGATTCCTAGCGGACCTGCGCCCTTGGTCGCCTCCATCTCCTCGTGGTGGCTCAGAGTGATCGCGTTGATCTCGCGCTGGACGTACTCATGATCTTGTGGGAGATGTCGAAGGCGCGACATGACCTCGAGCGCCTTCTGGTACTTTCCTTGCTTGATGAGGTAGCGAGGTGATTCGCACTGGAGAAAGGTCAGCAGGAAGATTATGCCGGCAAACATGATGTGGAGGGATGTCGGAACGAGCCATCGGTTGGGAGTATCGTCGCCCATGTTGACTTGGCAGCCGTAGTTGGTGAAGTAGGCGAGGACGATTCCGAGGTAGACGAAGCCTGTGAATATGCATGTACAGAGACCACGGACGCTGGCTGGCGCGATCTCAGCAATGTAGACGGGTCCGACAACTGCAGTCTGGCCCACGCCGAGACCAGCAATGAATCTACCAGCATAGATGGCTCCTAGGTTGCCGTTCGAGCCCATGAAGATGGCAATTCCGAAAATCCAAAGAACACATAGTTGGCGAGTTGCCCATATGCGCCCGATTTTGTCGCAAATAAGGAATGCACTGCGTTGTTCAGTTAGTCACGGGCATGATATAACATAGATGATAGAGATGGGGGACCGACATCAGTGCGCCTGCTACACAGCCCATTTGCACCATGGAAGAGACATTGGCCTTGATATTGGCCCGCTCATAGGCGCTGTAGGAGTCGTAGTTGATGGATTGCTGAAAGTTCTTCGCATTGAAAGCACCACTGATCAGGCCCTCGTCAACACCACGGGCGGCGCCCAGGAGACCGAAGGAAAAGACGGCAAACCATAACCGCCAGTTGAACACCTCGTTCGGTTCGCCTAGGTTTTTGAGTTTGAAGATATTGACGGGTTTCTTTACTCCGCCGGCCATGGTGGCCACTTGGGGGTCACAGCGACTGGAAGATTGAGAGTGCGGAAGATCGATAGAGTTGTCGCAACTGCAAAGTCGAACCAAACGGGTCGAAGAAAGCGTAGACGGAGAGTAGAGAGTCTGCGAGAAGACAAGGAGGATGTTCTTCCAAGCTCGTGAGATCAATCGTGTTGGCCAGAGAATTGAGAATGGAACCCTGTCCTTGGAGAGGTTAAACCACGCGAGTCAAAGGTCAGCTAGAATCCCTATTTTGGGGAAAAAAGAGAGCCGGAGCGTGAAACTTGGTGGGACCCTAAACTAGTGATTGATAAATACCAGCCAAGTGAGACCCGAAACGGTGGATGGTGCATCCTATATGGCATCCTAGAAAAGCAACCCGGTCAATTTCTCGGCCTCAAAAGGGTGACGTCTGGTGGGAGAGCAAAAGCTGCAAGTATCCATCCGGAATTGGTGAAGCAGGTGATCAGCGACCTGTGATCACACACATCACACATCTTTATCCAGTATGGACCCTCTCCTACCTGTTTACGGACTGACCGACGACTACTGCAGGCTGTCCGGGTCTCGACTTTCCGGCAGCGGTCGTGACTGTTGCCCGTAAAATAAACGGTAGCCACCTTCCCAAATCCCCACCTTGCACGACATGTGCCGTACTCGTGAGCTGCATAACAACATCAAGTCCATGGGCGACGACTCATATTTGGTGAACTTGAGTCGTACGTCCCTAAGCTGGCAGGCAGGTAGATACCCCGCATCCGGGAATTTTTGAAGCAACGTGTCGGTGGGATGGACGGCCAGGCAGCTGGAATGCTGATGAAAACGAGTCTTGTCTTGGACCAGATTCTCCGCGGTTTCAACCCTGAAATACGCCGAGAGTAAACAATAGAACAAAGGAAAGGGGTTGGCCTTGGCACGTCAACAAAGGCGACATTCGAACGCGTCCGACTCATCGTCACCGAATTCTTGACGGGATTCGAGTAGATATCTTCAGATTCTCTCACTCGAGGGATCAGTGACGTCAGATGATGGCGGTAGCTCCTGGGGTCCAAGGGGGTGCTGACTTTTAGTTAGCGCAGCCACCATGAGTAGCTGCCAGAGACGGAAGCAGTCAGTATGGACGACCAATCAGTTCAACTAGAGAGGGTCCGAAAAGATTATTGTAATGAGGAGCTGTCGATCCCTTGACCGTATATGAAGGGGACCTCAGGTTGCATCAAACTGCGGGGAAATTTCACTCTCGGGATGTCGTGATTAGAAACAGATTTGAGTAGACGATAAACAAGCATCCATCAAGAATCTTTGCTGAGAATTAGGTTGGCCTTGTGTAAGACCGCCAAGAAATCCCCTGGTTCCACTTCTCCCACATGGTGTCGTAGAAAAGCCGTTGCCAAGCCCATCGTCGTCTTGGTCCTCCTTCCCTTCCAGGGCCGAAGTCGAAAGAAGCTTTTCCGCCGAGAACCGGGCCGCGCTGACTCCCGCCGTAACCGTAAGCCCGCCAGGGGTCCGAACATGACACAATGAGGGGCGTGATGTTCCGATCATACTGTATCTGATCTCTGTTACCATATCCAAACACCTCACCAAAAGAATAATATCAAACGGTAACCTGAAAAACAACCCTCAACAAGCATCCGGAAAAGAAAGAAACCCAGCAAAAACAAAAATGACAACCCCAACCAACAAAGAAAGCGCCTCCTCAAAACCCCCAATTCTCGTCTCCTCAACCGCAGCAACAAAATTCACAACCTCCCTCCTAACCGCCTCCTCCGTGCCGCCCCACTCAGCCCAAACAATCGCCGACGCCCTAGTCCTAGCCGACCTCCGGGGCGTAGAATCCCACGGCATAAACCGACTCCCCTCCTACCTCGCCCGCCTGCGCGCCGGCATCCTCTCCCCGACAGCCGAACCGACCCTCACCCAGACAACCCTCGTAGTAGCCCAAATCGACGGCCAAAACGCCTTTGGTTTCCTCTCTGCACAGCTCGGCATCGACACGGCCATTTCCATGGCAAGAACCTACGGCATCGGCATGGTAAGCGTCAAGCACAGCAACCACTTTGGCATGTCGGCCTGGATCGTCCAGCGCGCGGTCGACCAAGGCATGATGAGTCTGGTATTTACCAATTCCTCGCCTGCGCTGCCTGTTTGGGGCGGGATGAAGCCGCTCATGGGGGTGTCGCCTATTGCGTGTGGTGCGCCGGGCGGGAAGGAAGGACGGCCGTTTATTTTGGATATGGCGCCTAGTGTTGCTGCTAGGGGCAAAGTGTACAAGGCGCTGAGGAGGGGGGAGAGGATTCCTACTGATTGGGGACTGGATAAGCATGGAAGGACGACGGATGATCCTGCTGAGGTGTTGGATGGGGGTGTTATGCTGCCGATTGGGGGGCCGAAAGGGAGTGGGCTGGCGATCATGATGGATGTCTTTTCGGGCGTGTTGAGCGGGAGTGCCTTTGCTGGGGGAGTCACTGGGCCGTATGATCTTAGCAAGGAGGGAAATGTGGGGCATTTCTTTGTGGTGGTGAAGCCCGATTTGTTCATGAGCTTGGATGAGTTCAGGGCGAGGATGGATGTGCTTTACAAGACTGTTGTCGAGTCGGAGCTTAGGATGGCTGGTGTGGACAGGATCTACTTTCCCGGAGAGATTGAGCTGGATAGAGAGGCAGAGAGGAGAAAGAGCGGGATCCCATACAGCACAGAGGAGATTGAGACTCTTAATAAGGAGGCAGATCGGTTGGGTGTTGCACATATAGAGACCATGTGAGGTACGATAAGCAGGAGAATGAATAGCATTACATGATTCTCAGCCAATTAGGATATTGACTAAATCCAGTCGCCAGGACCCAGGCACAACGCTATCTAGATGATTGATGCAACCCAGTTCCCTTGTTACTTCTCTTACATAGACATTGGTCCCCCTGCCGAGTATGACTGCCGCACAGACAGAAAAAGAGGCCGATTTGTTAGGTTCTCTAATTGACGACGAAAGAACTGCAGCGGTCCCTTGTTTGGCTCCTGTGAGGCATCAATGTCTGGATCAAGCGCCACCTGGCCCCAACTACTAGAGCTTGAGAAGCTGGCCCGGCTCTTGTTCGAGAACACTTCCAATCCTTCCATGGAATCACTGTCTCCGGACAGACTCAACATCTCTAGCTCTGCCAGTGGTACGGTCGCCGGTGGCGTCGAGTCGATATCCATGCCGGGGCTGCTCGGGCTTGGAAAATGTCGGAAGAAGGTCAGTGCAGGATCAAAGTGTGCCTGATTAGGGTCTCTTCTCCCTGTGGCTCGTCGTCGAAAGCGGTTGTGGTTGTCTAAGCGAGGGAAGCGCTTGCGTGGAGCTGGTTGATAGCCCCAATCGTAATAGCGAAAATGAAGATGGAGCGCTTGATTGTGGAGTTCTTTGTGTAGTTTCTTTGAATCGGCATGCTCCAATGCGTCAAGACGGCTTCGCTTGCCCTCTGACCCGAGAAAGATGCAGGGAGACCGTCTGAGGAAAAGAGGGATGCGCAGCGTGCGGTTTGGCCTCCCATTCGCCTTGGCATGCCAGACCCTCTTCCCAACCGGAATCTTGAAAACCGAAGGACAAAGACGTTTCCCATTTGCCTTGAGAGCCGTCGTGTAGATGAATCTTGGGATCTGCTCGTGGAGGAAGAACGAGGGCATTCCCGGCTTCATTATGCGCATGGGACGAATAATCCGAGAGATGTAGCCACACCGTCGTTTCTCAACTTCGACATAGGCGTCTTCGGCGAGCTTTCGTTTTGTATTAATCCTTGGGTCGATGTCCATGACGGTCGGGTCCTGCTCTGGTCTCGCCCATATCGAATCAACGAGACTGGTAAACAGCTTCCCTCCCAACATCAGCATCTTGTCCAAAGGCGGAGGAGTAACTGTAAGGATATAGTAATCGTAATCTGAGAGTAGGGCTGCAAGATGTTTCATGGAGATGGATGGCTATCGGGATGTAGGAGAGAGCTGTTGCCGGAGGAAACGCGTAGCGTGAAGCAACGCGGCGGATGGGACATGGCAGCGACTGCAATCTTTATCAAACAAGGCCAATAATGGAACTGCTTACCAGATTCTGATGGATGAATTGTAGAGTCTTCTAAATAAAGATTTTGTTGCAATGGGCCGAATAGCTAGCCGACTCGGTATCGGGGGGCCTAGCAAACATTAGTAGTCATCCAAGGCATGCCCGAGCTTGGGCGAGATAGCAGAAACGTCGAATGTTGGTCTACTGTTTGACAAGAGAGACGGGATGAAATCATCACAGCAAAAATGGACCCGGGGTGGAGCTGAAAGCTCATTCACTTTTCGAGCTTCCCCTCCAGCGGTTCAACCAGCTCTGTGGGCAGAAAATCAAGGTAGCCACCTGCCAAATTACTTAGCTCACCCAAGCAAGACCTTCTTTCCTTGTCCAAAGACACTGACCTGAACTTGCGGTTGACACAGCGATCTTGTCTTGTTGGTTACCACGGCATAGGATTCACTATCCAGTACATTCGAGAACTCGCTCTACCTTTTCGCGTATGCCTGCCCCATCTCTTTATCCTATTGCCAAACATTTTGAAGATATTTCCTTGCTTTGCTAACAGAAAATAAAGCAACAAACACTCAAAGATGGGCTCCAGACCCAACTGGCCCGACATGTCGCTCCCTGGAAGCGACACAGACCAAGAAGTTGCCGTCCGTGTCTTGGGATGTGAAGACACAACCATCTCAGATGGGAGAGAGAGTCCGTCTCAACAGTCAGGTGAGTTGTCTATCTTTCTTTGTTTATTGTTATCCGCATCTACACTATAGCACCTCTCCCTATTCCCTAATACTGCTTTAAAGTTTTCCCCAGTCCCAAACCCATTAGGGCGCAATCTAACAGCTTTCTTGATATCAGCATCTACATCGGCCGCTGCGCAGGACGATGATCCTAGTGAGAGTCCGGGTTCCAGCATCGCCGATCGGACGGCACCAAGAACGGCGGCGTCTGCTGCCATTTCAGATATTCCCTCTGCCCATGATTCGAGGGCATCCAGCCTGGCCGGCTCCCACAGCATTGCCGCTCATGGCTCAACCGTCTCCCTCGGCAGCGCCTCGCTCTCCTCTCGGCCGGAGACGCAACACCGAATCGTCCGTGCGGCCAGCCCCGTCGCAACCACCACCGCCGTCGGCCAGAGCCTTGGGACGACGGCCTACTCCAGAGGCACCGAGACCAGCGCTGTGAGAGACGAGGCGCCGAGAGCAAGAAGCCCTCACAACCGCCGCGCTCGTGGGCAGGAGCGCGTGCTCAGCTACCTCTCGGAGGCCAGTCACCTCAGCACCCTGACCGCCTTTGGTGAAGATATGGGGGTTCCCGAGCCTCCTTCTCCCACCGCCTGGTCTCCCGCCTGCCAACGCCGGGTCGACCTGTTGATGCGCATCGCATTTTGGTTCCTTTTGATCTGTATCATCTTGATGTCGCCCATTTACGTCTGGATGTTCAAGTTCTTTCTCGGTCGGGTCTGAAAGGAAGGAAAGGGGGGCTCGTAATGGAGCGGACGAGAAGAGAACGCTACCAAAGCTGGATGGAGGTGGGCCGGGCGAAGATAGGACTATTGGTTCGCTGGACATGATGGTTGTGTCTGTGATGGCTCGGCTGTGCTTCTTGCATAACGGGTCTGTCATTGGACTTGGGGCCAAGTTTTGGTCTCAGTTTGTCAATGCCATCACTGAATTCATTGACCTGTCTCCTTTGGGTGGAATAGTGTCCCAAAAGCTGGTATCTGATCTTCCTCTACGTATTGGGTTGGGCATTGGCAGAATTCGGGTAAATAACAGGTCGGGCATGGTTAGGTTCTTTCTTCCTATCAATAGATTACCCAATACGATCTTGACTTTCCTCTCGACATGAGTTTGATTCTGTCCAGTAGGCTTGATTTATTTTATTCTGGTATATTTTGAGCTCTGACGTTCTCCAGCCTGCCCTGCCCCGGCCCGGAACCTTGACTTGCTTCGCCCACGTCAGGAGACAACTAGTCTTGTGGACCCTCAAGACGAACGTGCGGCTGTGTGGTTTACTTCAGACGATACTTTGCAATCGTCGTTCAATTTGAAGACTTCCTTTATTGATCCTACATCCTAGGCTCTTTATTGGAACCCTGACGAGACCATACCGAGCCCCCAGGAATTCATTGGTCTTCCGGCAAACTCCTTTGATCCGCCAGAAGGACTGGTATTTTCATACTCACCAGGCGACGATATTCCATTCCGAGAAGCCGAGAAAAAGGACTGGATAGTAAACAACATATTACCTCTGATTGAAATCCAAGATATCTCGGTTGGGATCAGGCTGCAGGATCCGACACTCAGCCAGGAACTTGAACTGGTCGGTCATCTATAAGTCGCCTACTTCAGGGGAAAGGCTCATCACATATTCAATTGGACGACTCGATTGGTACACAGCTCAATAGACCAAAATCAAGGATGGGGCTATCCCGGCTGTAAACACATCGAAGGTGAAAAGGATGAGGCTAAATCGGGCGTGACATATTCGGGCCGGCCTCCATTACGGACCTTGTGTATGGTGCTACGTTGATACAGCATGGCCAATCGTACAAAAACTCCTGCACCCCACCATAAAAACGTCCGTGCACACCACTACCACTACCACCAATATCAACATTATCAAGACTAATAATGACTGGATTTGACTGGATTGACTGGCTTTGACTGGACTGACTGGATTTGAGTGGACTGACTGGATTTGACTGGCTTTTACTGGACTGACTGGATTTGACTGGCTTGACTGGACTGACTGGATTTGACTGAACTGACTGGTTTTGACTGGCTTTGACTGGACTGACTGGATTTGACTGGCTTTGACTGGACTGACTGGTTTTGACTGAACTGACTGGATTCGATATCTTTGATGTTGATGTTAGTGGTGGTGGTGTGCACGGACGGTTTTATGGCCGGGGTGAAGGAGTTTTTGTACGATTGGCCATGCTGTATCAACGTAACACGGTACTTGTGTAACACTAAGCCGTAGCGACTTGCGAGGCAGGACCCCCTCGCAAAAGCATTCCGTATTCCCGTCCACAAATTCAAATTCAAACACAATCCTCTTTTATACCCAAATCCCGATCATCATTCATTTTTGCGCCATCGCTATCACCATCGCATCCATGGGGTTCCCCTTTATGCGTCGGCATATTTGTTCGTCTGCCTGATTGTTAAAACACTCCGTTCCGTCCTTTGTCTACACCATTCCGATCCTTCTACGATGCAGTGTTTCTACGTCATGGCTGCCAAATACCCCTTTCAACTGCAACACGTGTCCTACATCAGCCAACATGCAATGGAATCAACAGTCGCGTTATGCCTGTGGCACTTACCGCCCCGGCGCGCTTGGATATCCGGATTCTACAACAAGACACATATCCCACCACGAATCCATGCCTTTTGTCCATATTCGGAGCAGCGTGCCGGCTTAGGCTCGAACAGGGCCTTGAAAAGTCGCCTGGTGAGCAAAACCCTTGTTGTCTCTTGATTCGTATACATTCATTTGCTAACCCGTTCTGTCCCCAAGTTATAGACAATCCAATCGCCCCGATGCCCGAGTGCCAGCAGATAGACGACCGAAAAATCATACCCAAACTCGCCGTCCTTCTTAGACAACCGTGACACCCGATACATCCAGATTTGCTCAAAGTGCGGTGACATAACGTGTTGGTTAGTTATCTTCTTTCTCTGGCCTCTTGCGGCATACTCCTATTGACACTGGTCCGTCGAATTTTAGAGCCGACTTGCTACCTCCCGATCTTGGAAACATTCCAGTCCGCGAAACGGTCTGTCTCTTCGAACCTTTCTTCTGCGTCTACCTTATCTCCGGACACTCTTCGACCGATTTTCGCGCTCCATTGGACTCTTTTCTTCTCAGCTCTTCATACCTTATAAGCTCATCTTGGATGCCGTTCTTTGGATAGCTTTCGACTGGATACACGCAACCTAGAGGCAGCCAATATCTCTTTTTCTTGTCGCCTTTCTGGGCATTCACGGCAGCTCCCTTTGGATATTCTCTTTCCAGACCCCCCTTTGATGATCTTCCTTTGGATATCACCCTTCACCCCTCTGCGCATTCCTTTGGATAATCGCTCTGGATACTCTCTCCCGACACTACCATTGGACACCACTAAATATACACTCGTTGGAATACTCACGGTTGGATATCTTATTCTTGACTTCTCTCTTCACCTGGATATCTTCTTCAGGATCCCTCACTTGGAGAATCCTTCTTTGGACACTCGCTACCTTCTAAAAAACCCAGTTGGACAGCCCTCTGGTTCTTCGCTTTGGCACTCCTCTTCTTTCTGGATATTGACCTATCTTCAGACATCTGCTCCCATGTCGCGTGTATTGCGCCCAGTTGGATACCTGAGATTTCAAGGCCTTTCATTTTAGCATCTACGGGAATACTGATCTGGGATATCAGTTGTTGTTATCTGCTGACATCTGATGGCTCCTTCAGATACTACTAGTACTATATATTCGAGGGAGACATAGTTGCACATTTGGTCATTTAAAGTCATACCAGTGGGGTATTTTATTTATTATCTATCAGCTAGCCATATACATCCCCTTATGGGAACATGCTCATTACATCTAACCATAAATACAATATATTTTAGGTACTTCGCTTGGTATCATGTCTGCATTGCCTCGTGATGCGCAATCCTGCTTGTCGGCCCCAAAACTCCAAACACCATCATTACGCTGGTAGAAACGTATCCAATCTCAAACCCATTCATTAACCGTAAACCGCCCCTCCCAAACTATAACCTGGCCTAAAATCATATGCGGCCCGACTCTTTTCCTGGCGCGTGATGATCCAATCAATCCCAGGACATAAAGTCATACATCTCACCAGCACGCTGATTCGCCCCATTTGGATCAACCCCAAGCCCCTGCTCGTCTCCTAGACCCGGTGCCTGCTGAGGAGACTGATAGGAAGGGTTGTTCTGACTCGGAGATTGAGCAAACTGACCAGCCGACATCTGCTGAGGAGACTGCTGGGAAGGGTTCTGACCCGGAGATGCAGCGAACGGATCAACCGACATTTGCCGAGACTGCTGCAGCAAAATGTTTTGGCTCTGGGATGGAACGAACGGACCAGCCGACAATGGAAAGTTTGCAGACTGGGGCATGAATGACGGCGGAGACATGTAGTTCATGTTGGGCTGGGGCAGGCCCATCGCTTGTTGATGTTGTTGATGTTGATGTTGTAGGTTCAATGTTGGGTTTCTGGTCGGGGTGCCAGTTGTACCACCTCCCATGGTCCCGACTGTAAACTGGGGCGGGCTCACGTAGTTGCCGGCTAGTATGTGGGCGTTGTTCATTCCTCCAGGTGGTTGCTGACTCTCTTGGGCCTGTCTTTGCAACTCCATCCTCATCTGGTGGATCCTGGCAGCTCTCATTGCGGCCATGTTGTTGTTGTCAGCTTGGCTTGCCAGTGTGTCGTGACTCATCATTCCTGCGCCGGGATTGGTGAATGCGCTTGCTCCGTGGTATTGGTTCATGGGAAAGCCCATGCTTGGGGTGCCAGGTGTGACCTGTCCATGTCGCTGGACTGGAATAAAGTTGGGAACAGGCTCCAAACGAGGAATCTGCTGATGCTGCATCTGGGGCGAACGCATCATTCGGGCCATGGTATCGCTCTGAGGGTTGGAGCCCAGCATGTTGGCTGGATGGGATGTTCCATTCGCGTTCGCTGCTGCGGCAAGGGCTGCTTGGTGGCGGTTGTAGTTGGTTAGAGCTCGAAGCTGAGCCTCGGCTCGCAGCCGGTTCTGCATTTGTACGAGAGCGTGAGCGTCAGTCTGGGCGTTTTGGTTTGGATTAAACATGATGCCGCCCGAATCGGGGTCTCTCAGGCCGTTGTTGATCATTTGTGGATTTTGAGGACGATGAACATGGCCGAAGGCGTCATGGCTCTGGAGCCCAAGGTCTTGGTTGATTTGGGTGTGAGGATTATTCAGCGGCTCCGGGGCTGGATTGGGCAGGTGAGCAACGGCCTGTCCCGATATGAAATTCATGTTATTGTTGCCCATGGGCCTAAAGCTGCCATGTGCTAGGACGGGAGTAGAGACGGGGGTTTGACGTTGCTGGATGATGTCCAGAAGGGAGGCTGTGTGGTTGAAAGGACTGAACCTTGGTACTGAAGGTTGCCGGACGGGCGTCTCCCTACCGGTCTGTTGAGCTGGAGCCGCATTTTCGCTCAATGCGCTGGCGGCCGTTGTTATCTGCCCATCGGGTGAGGCTGCCAAGGAACTCTCACGAAGCCTGCTCGGTGTATATGGCCGAGGAGTTGTCTGTATCATGGGTGAAGCGGCGGTAATGTGTGCCAATGGAACCCCAGAGCTCGTTAGAGGCTGTGCGGCAGCTACGGTTGTTCTGGGAGAGCTTGTTGTTGGAAATGCCATCTCCCAGTCTATGTCGTCCCCTTCTTCGGCAATCCTGTTGGTCGGGAATAACGACGAGGAGGTTGCTGACCCTGATGAGGCTCCAGCACATGTCGTCTCCGCTGTTGGAGGCGGTGGTGATTGTTTATCGGTGACGCTAGACGACTTAGACAAGTGGGCTGGTGTAGTAGTAGAGACCTCGGCGATAGATTCTGGCATGCTTGAGGGAGTGCCTAAACTACTCGTCCGTCTGGGAGGTGCTACGGCCTGGGCTTTTCTCTGTCTCTTTCTGGGCGAGCCTTCTGAGGCGTCACTCGTGGGCCGCTTCGGAGCTTGAGTCAGAGTTGTTTCCTTTGTACCCGTCCCTCGAAGTACAACGGTACTGGGGGAAGCCACCGGAATCGTCGTAGGGGATGGCCCTGCCTCTCTGTTCTCTGGCTGGGGAACGACAGCGGGCTCAGCCCGTTTCTCTGTTTCCTTTTCCAACTCTCTCTGCTCCGGCTGGGGACCAACAGCGGGCTCAGCCTGTTTCTCTGTTTCTTTTTCCAACTCTGTCTGCTCCGGCTGGGGAACAACAGCCGTCTTTGCCCGTTTCTCTGGCTGCTTTTCCAACTCTCTCTTCTCCTCTGCGGGCCATATAGATGAAAAGTTGACGAGTCCAATGAGGCCCTGACGGTACAACTCGGTAACTCGGGCTGCTTGCTCGATTTGTGTTGGCTTGAGCTTGGCAAGTAGAAGGTGGTGATCGGTTCCTTGCAACCACCAGGCGATGTTGTGTGCCGGATTGTGCTCTACATCAGCTGGGTTGACCGTTAAGACTTGAGGATGCCCACGTGACACTTCCCTAGCCACATGGCTCCCTCTCCTTGACGGGGCCGGTGACCCAGCCATGCTAGTAGCATCGACAGGAGTTTTCGAATTCGTATCGTGGTAATTAATGCCACGTCCTGGGCTGTGGGTACCCTTCTCCAGCTTTCGCCCTATCTGGTACCGTGGCGTTGAAGGTGAAGTCGGTTTGTCGTTGGTGGCCATTTGGTCTAGGATTAGGCCCTGGTGTCTAAACGTCGCAAGCTCCTGTGGTGTCCTCTTTCCGTGCCCCAAGTCCCACCAAAGTGCGTTCGGTTGGTCTAGTTTTGCATTTGACTCCCAAACCTTAAAGCGAGAGTTTCCTGTCTGCCGAGCCGCCTTGTTTTCGGTGCGCGTGGTGCGGGTGGGGACTGCAGCTCCGTCGAAGCCAAAAAGGACGCCTCCCTCGTCGTGCGGCAAGACCTGCAATTCTGTCATTCTCAATTTCACCTGCGCCATGGGCGGCCGAAGAAATTGGCGCGGGTGCGGGTTCTCCATCTGAACAGCTCAGACACCATGTCACGGCTAACTGGGTCTCAGGGGCAACCTGATGAGTGATGATCGTTTCGGATTCTGTCCCTCTCTATTGCTTTCAATATTTCTTTCCAGCAAGTTCTTTACTGGTATGTGAGAGCAAGATGACGATTTACGCAATGAATCTACACAAGAGCAGTCATTCTCTGCACAGTCACCATGTCTTCCATCAGAAAGCCATGTCCTTCTCGTATGGAGTCTGTGCAGGCAGTCAATCGAGAAAGAAAGCAATCGTCCCAAAGATCAAGATGCACACTCAACTCGACAGTCATGATGAGACAAAAATGGAACTGAAAACTGATTTCATAGAGCCTTTCAAGTTCCGGCTTGTTAGAGAATGGTTCTGAAAACAATAAAGCACCTGGTTAGGGCAATTAATATCTATAACACAAGAAAAACAACCGAGGTCGCTTGATAGTTTTCATATCAAAAATGAGAGAAATATGTACACCATGCATCTTCCATATACATACTACGCAATCTACAATAATACTTGGCTATTAACTGACCTTCTTTAACCCGCTTTTTCTATATAAACAAGACCCCTTACTAGATATAACCCTATTGCCCAAGCCACTATTATAGGTAGCTAACTCTAGTATCTATAAGCCCTTTATATAGAGTTAAATTTCGCGATATTTCTTAGTCTTGACTATTACGGTCTACTAGCTTATAGCTAGGCCGTATGTCTATTTAGTTACGTCTGTCGTAGACGGTATCCCAGTTCTCAAATCAACCTTTTTACCACCACTACCACAGCTACACCTAACGTATATATCTTATAGTACCGGTTAGAGTTCACTTCCACTCTATAATTACTAACTCTTATTATCGTTAAGCCTAAGCGTTGGTGGTTTCCCCTAATATTAAGGCAGTTTATAATACTTAATTGAACTAGTTTAACTAACTTAACTAAATTGAACTAGCCTAACTAGTTCTAGGTTAACTAAGTTGAAATAGTTAAGAACTATAAAGGGGTAGTATTATATATATAAAAAGCGGGTCTTTAATTACTAGCTGCTACATTGTATATGCCAACTTAGTAGGCGTAGGGAAAATGTATGGTATACGTATTTCTTCTCTTAAAAATACAGAGACATCTGGTTGGACAACAAGGGTGCTCTTATGGGCTACCTTCTTCCCTTCAATCCAAGTCGCCCCGACTCGGGGCTACTATAGCTCAAATAGCTATAGGTAGGTATTTTTTCCGTTACGCAGTCAAGTATTCAGCAGAGTCAGGGTCTCAAAAAGCAGTCAAAGATGAATTGTTGATTGTTTGTGAGGTGTGTCGAGGCGCAAGTTGGTCTGTTAGCACTAACAAAGGGAAAGTATCATTACTGACAAAAACAGTCCAACTCCTATATCAACCGTATTTGCCCAGTTGCTCTATGACTCTTTTGTACATGGAAACATCAAGCTGGTCTTGCGCCCCTTTATAAGACTGGCGGCAAGCTTTGAAGATATGGAATAACAACTGTTGAATGCGCCTGCGTTTTGTGGTCTCGTTTCTCAGCTTGAGAGGCTACCTCGTGGGAAAAGTGATGGACCCGAAGCCGTTTTATACTCTGTTCCCGAGGCGATATTTTGACTCCATCCGACCAAGCTTCCAGTAGATGAAAGCCGAATCGGTGACACACTGTGTCGTGCGGCATCGTCGGGAAAGGCCCAGGTAATTCGATGTGGCACGTTTTGACTCCTCACGTTAGATTACACAGTTGACAGTTGATACAGCAGTCCTTGTTGACCTGAGGTGTGACGACCGAGTCTATGATGCTGATTATTCGCTCAAGTCTCTGTGCTACTTTCACACGCTCCAAATAGATAAAGTCTAGTCTCGGGAACGGAATAATACACACTAACGTAAAAAAGACCCTTGGTTCATGTAGGACGTGTACATAAGGTAGGTACCACGAAGTAGCTAGGCAGCCATGTCCCATGTCACCAGGCGTGGGATAGATCCCGTCCGTTCCACGACCTCATCCGTTCGTCAGACGGTAACTGGCATGTCAGCACAGAAACGCTATGCCGAGGCGTTTCTTTGCTTCGTGAATATCTCGTCGCATTGAACTGTGCCCCTCAAAAATGAGGTGCGACGATTCCCTGGATCGAGGCAAAGAGCCACAGATCGTTCAACGGCAGTAGATTCAATGCTGGAGGTTTGCAAGTTGACCGACAAACTCCTACCTACAATGGATGCCTTGCGGTTCGAAAACAGGACAGCTGAATGTCATCGGGTGTGGACGACAACGGACACTGGCAGTACTGTAAGAGCTGTGGTCAAAATACCCGAAAAGCCACGGCGATCGATAGGCTGCAGCTCCAGACCAGTTCAAGCAAACTTGTCACCTGCCGGGCTCTGATTGGCTTGGGCTATTTTCAGCGCTTTCACAAGTCCGGTCGGTGAAAGTTCGGCAAAGCGAGTATGTCCCCATTCTGATTGGGTTGGACTTTGATGTTCCAGCCCCACAGGCCAACCCCTCTCTCCCTTTCCAAAATGATGATTTCATGGGGCTGTTTTGGCGGGGGAAAAACCACAAGAGGTGGGAGGGCAACACGCTGTGATTGGGACAAAAATTCACAGCTTGACCCAAATGGACAGCAACAAACCCCGTTAGGTCACTGCGGTGCCACATCCATACCAACAAATGCGCCGCACAACTCATCACAGCCTATAACGGATCATCGATATAGCTGTCCTGAAAACATGTGAAAGTCTTGGGTTCGCTCGTCCTGGCTGGCTTGTCGCGTCACATCCCGAAAGGAGGTTTGAGCGGCTTGCACTGTTACACGGACGAGTGTTCCGTACCAGGACTACTCGGGACGTGGAGGGGAGTGAATTCAGTGAAATATGATGGGTGCAGCCCCGAGCACATTAGCACAAGCCAAAAGCAAAAGAGACACACTCAGGCACACACACACATGATGAAACTGAGGTCAGTGGCTGTCTGTGGCCGGAATGTGCCAACATGGAAACTCGGTTCATATGACTGGATGCCCTGGGCTAGCCTGGAAGGGGAGTGCCTGAATGATCAATGCCGTTGCCGACTACGACACATGCCCACCTGGGGAAGGTGAGCTGAACAGGATCAAATAACCCATTGACAGCCCAGCTTTTTGTTTCTGCCTTTTGTTCTCTTTTTCTCTTTGTGTTTTCGCACCCTGCCGTCCTTTCTACCATATATGGTATCGACAACGCTCCGACTTTTCTAGTTTCATACCCCTTTCGACGGCTCCACTTCCCGTCAAGGTTACCGGGCAGCACGGTTGATCGCCAACCCCCGGCCCGGACCCAAAACACCTGCTTCAAGCGGTTCCTTCCCGCATCTCACCGACGTTGCCATACTGTATCGTTCCCGACAATAGCGTACATACTGTACGGTACACACTCGGTCGACCTGGCTGCAGTTGGCCATATTACATAAACACCTTATATGCTGGTCTGCAGTTCCGCACACTGTTACATCCTGCCGTTGCGATCGATTTTCGACTCCAGCGACATCGGATCCATCAGCCGGCACCGTCTGCACTAGCCACACCTGATTTTCCACGACAAGACCTAATTCACATCAACAGCGGGTTTCTGATCACCGCTTTTATTTTGGCCATACGCACCCGTACTGTACCATACGGATACAGATATCCCACTGGCAGTGGCTCGGTCGTTAGTGGCCGTCCAAGCCTGCATCTGCAAGGGTCCTTCCTCACTTCTTGCGTTCTGTGCTCAGTCCAGTTGCTGCCAGTTGCTGGAGGTGCATCACTTGACCCTCTTCGGACCCGAACTCCGCATTTTCGCATCGTCAAGATAGCTGATCGCTCGGCCTCCGCTCCTTCTTTTCTTTCCTCTTTTCCTCCGTTTTCGAATTCTTCTTTGCGTTCGATGCCGGGTTCCATTTTCCATCCTGCCAAATTTTTGTAACCCTGCAGGGCCAACGTGGGATATCCACAAATCCACCGTTATCGCCCGGTCCGATCAAGGCCAAACGTGGGGTTCCGAGGCGGGGGTTCGCTCCGACAAATCATCACAACTCATTCCCGATCTCAACTCCACAGAACTGCGCCGGCGTTGCTGCAGTGTTGAGACCCGGTCCTTTTGACCGCTTGTTCGAGCCCGCGCTTGTCCCTGTCATCTCAACAAATCTCGACATTGACTCCGTACTCCGTAGTCTCCGCTCCAAGAAACAATATTCTCTCGGCCAGAAAGTCATCTTGATCGTCGACTCAGTCTTCTCAAGGAGCATGGCCAAAAAACACGCCGTGTCGACGCAGTGACCAATAAACAGCAAAGTCCATTATTACGCTGCGGCACCGGACCTGCATCTTCATCTGACCAAACCAACGATACTCTACCGCCGCTTCAACTTCCCCTTCCCAGATTCCAGACCGGGCCACACGCCCACTTCGTCCCCAGTTCTGTTGCATGCCGGGATCCAATACTCAACCCGCATACGAGTTATACCCCGTTGGGATCACGCCAGAGCTCGCCTGTCCAGCCAGTTGCTCCCCAGTCAACTCCACACCTACGCTACGTGTGCCAATCACGCACGCTGGGGCAGAGCCACCTCTTGTAATTGACCACTCGGATTCGCCCATCTCCCAACGAGGTCTCCAGGGGCTCTCGAATTGGGACTCCTCATTCCATTAAAAACCTTGCCAGATACCCCTCGTCTGTTTATTTCCAAAAGCAGTCAAAACACTTCAAGAAGCGCTCGTCGCTTCTTGACCGCAACTTTGTTATCTTTCTTAATTTGAACGTCCAACCCCCCTCGCTCTCTCCACATCTTTACCGTGAACTTTTTACTCTTCCAAGGTCTTGACCTGCTCTCGGCCTTTTTGGACGATAACTAGTGGTCGGCGAGCTCCTGGTTGAGCTGCCACGCGGTGATGCTTCGGTTCATATTCCCATAATGTCAACAACCATCATGTCCCTATCTCCCTTGCCACAGGTCGACCGTCCCGATTCTCGGGTGAGTCTGGCGCTGTCCGACACCACGTATCACAGCTTCCACGATGTGGAACTCTATGAGCCCCAAGTATCGCCAAACCATAACTCGGCCAAACAGCATTCCTGGACTTCTCACAAGAATAGGGGCTACGAGGTCCCAGTCGTGCAGGAAATACGAAGACAGGACTCGGGCTACGAGTCCATGGCCCGGAGAGACTCTCACTCATCGCATCGCCGGACATCTAGCGCCTCTGCCACATCCTCCACCCGTCAGCGACGCACAAAGGCAACGACCCAACGCTGCTCCAAGACAGGCCCTGTGTCACAGGTACCACGAAGATGTCGCCAGTCCACGTCACCACGGACATCGTATTCACCCCGCCAACCACAGCAGCAACCAGTGACGTATTTCCAGTTTCCGCATTTCATCACTGCGGAACCAGACGTGGTGGACGAAACAGAGATGACTGTCACTCGTAACTACGCAACCGGGCCGGAAAGTACCCCCACGCAAGAAGCGCCTGCCCACCCTCTCCCTCCTCAAACAACGCACTACTGGACAAGCGACAAGACCCGACGCCTCGAATACGCCGCCATCGATGCAGCAAGTCGTGGGGTTCGTGGCTGGATAAGACGACACGTCGTTCCGGAATGCTTTGTCCCCAAAGAGAAACGCCGGCTTGGTTTCGAGGACGACCGGGGAAGCGTTGTACGGTACAGGTTGGAGCTTGAAGGCGACGAGGAAACCGAGAAGGATGGAGGCCGTCGGCAGCGGCGGAAAAATTGGTGGTTTATCCTACGGCGCCACTAAATTTGTTTCTTGGCTTGGTAGCCGTCCTTGCATTTCATTGCTCCAGCATCGATTCTCCTGCTCGACAACGGGATCACTTCGGTTTCTTGGGAACACGGAACAACCAAGACGACTTTGCGACAATGTTTTTGGCTTCTTCTGAGCGCTTGCCTGGGCTCAACTGGCATTTCTGCATCTGGACACGGCGGCGCTGCATCAACAAAAATGGGCATAATTCTTCTTCACATAATACACATTGGACATGGACTGGCGTTCTATACCCCTCCGAGCTTTCGCATTTCAATTTGATTCGCTTCGACACATTTTTGGGGGTTACTGGCTACCTCGGAAGGGTTGTATATACTTATTGGCATTTTAATCAGCATTTGGTGGCAGGGTGGACAAGCAGATTTCTGATGACTCTGAGAGGACGGGCTGGATTTGTAATGAAAGCATGGTGTGACGGCGGATGTTTATATGGGCATGCGATATGAAGGGGAGGAGACGACGGGGCCTTGAATAGATGGCACACTTGAATCCGAGAGCGGGATTTGGAGTACATATATACATATGCAGACCGAAGTACATAGCTGCACATCTTCGCAACGATCAAGAATGATACATTTTTTTCCTTTGTTCAATACACAATTACACATCAGCTGTCTATTCCTGGATCCGTCAGACTCGATCACTGCTTGACCACATAAATCTATACATGCACAAGACGTGCGATGGTGTCAACATCAACATGATTCCTCATTTGACTCCCTCAGGCACCAGAACACACGCCAAGCCTGGGGTTTACCGTTTTCTCTCCGCTAACGCAAAGCACATCATTTTAGTCCAACTGGCACTTTTGGAACCGTTCGCGGCCCGTCTGACATGCATACAGCTCAGCTGCCGTAAGCCCAACCGCCATCTTATGCGTGCCAATGTGCTGCTGCTGCATAATTCAGATTCTCATCTTGATGGCCCAGCTATATATGCCCTTCCGACCAATTGTTCAACTTTGGTATAAACGTTGAATCTGCTTCGGGAGAGGGCCCTGATAAACAGGCACCACTACTCTCATGTACAGGCACCTCACCAGCCTTCTTCTACACAGGCACAACTCTTGTAGAATAGAAACCATAACTCGCTGGAATAGAGGCCTTGGCTGGCTCGAGCAGATGCACTGGCTGGCTCGAATAAAGACCTAAACTTACTAGAGCAGATGCCGTTTACTGGCTGGAATAAATGCCTTGACTGTGCGAAAAGTCCTATCGGACCGGTGCCTGATACGAAAGGTATTCTTGCCGATATCACCTTCCCCCTCAACGTATTTTGGGGTGGACTTCAGGCAGCCATGGTGTTCAATTGCGAACCACAGCCCTCAAAAGGTGGGAAGGTGGCGACGACGGAAGGCCCTTCAAGAAACCAAAACAGAGTTGTGCAATTGCCAATACGGAAAGTCCTCTTCCTTCCTTCCCTTCTTCCCACACTTGCGAGAATGAGCGAATAAGCAGCAGGTACCTACCACGAGGAAGGTAGGCAGTTATGCTGTTCAATTGCCAACCACAGCCCTCAAAGAGTGGGAAGGTGGCGATGACGCAAGGTGTTTTCAGGACCTAACCTTTTCTCGCACCTCTCATTCCTCTCAACGCCAGAACATCTATCCTTCACAGCCATCTTCCACCGAACAGTTTTCCATCAAACAGCAACTCACACTTCATTCCATCGAGCAGTATTCCATCAAACAGCAACTCACACTTCATCTCAATTCTTCCACCGAACGGTATTCCGTCAAACAGCATCACACTTGATCTCAATACCAGTCATTCTCAGTGTTGCCATCACGATGCAAGCTAGGCAACGGTATTGTTGCGAATGCAACGCCGGATTCAAGTGCCTTTCTCCGTGCAACGCCCCCATCGGCGTCAGCCATCGAAGATGCAAATACCATGGCCGTGGACCAATGTCGGATGCAATACTAGGCATTGTGTGTGGAGCATTAAACCCAACCACACCCATAATGGCACAACTTTACCAAGATTACCAGAACGCGGCATCGATCTTTGATCGAATGGAGCATTGGCTAATGGGATGGAACGAATCCCAGCAACAACCGATAGCCTTCTTGGAGCAACTCCAAAGGGAGGCTCAAGACCACTTGGATCAACTTTCCCAGCGCCCACCCTACCCGTGGCTAGATCTACGAATGGCTCGGGACGTTATCTTCATTTTCCAAACAAACAACCTAGATACATTGGGGATGCTGTTAGTAGAGGAGCGGTTGCCGGCAGCGATGAATGACCTGAGGGAGGAAATGAATGCATCTGCCGAGTGGTATAGGTGGGCACCCGAATAACGAAGCCCAGAGGGTGATGGGGGATCTTTGTTTACCTGATTCAGGGGTGGTGGGGAGGTTGGCGAGGACTTCTCATTGGACACATCATCCCATGCAGCGATAGGCGGCCCCATAAATCCGGTGCATTTTATCCGTTAGCGTTACCCGTATCACACAGATAGGGCAGAATACATTTCATACAACCATGAATCTCTCCATCTCGGTACCCTTGTCATATCGTCGAGTGAAGCCATCATCCATGTTTTTGAAAGGCATTAATTCGAGCTAGCCAGGGCATTAATTCGAGACCCTTAAGGTATTTATTCGAGCTAGTCAAGGTATTTATTCAATACAGTCGAAGGCATTTATTCGAGCTAGTTAAAGGATTTATTCGAGGCAGTTAAGGCATTTGTTTAAGATAGTTGAAGGCATTTATTCGAGACAGTTAAGGTATTTATTCGAGGCAGTCAAGGCATTTATTCGAGATAGTCGAAGGTATTTATTCGAGGCAGTTAAGGCACTTATTTGTGGCAGTCAAGGCATTTATTCGAGCCAGTGAGGTCTTTGCTCGAGCCAATTAGCCTCTTTTTCAGCGTAAAAATCCGTCATCTGGCTGTAAAGCTATATCGAGTTCGGGGGAATGCACCACGCTAACAATTAAACCAGGGAAGGAGTGTATTCAAGAATCGTCGACGCTGATCCATCTACACTTGTCAAGTGCTGTCAGCTACCATGGGTACCTATGTTGCCTTTTGAAAGCTTTCCCACTTCTCTGTACCACATTGGATTGCTGGGCTGGCCGCTACGACTACCATTTTGCCGACCAGGTCAATCTTCGTCAGACAAGGCCCAAACACGGTTGCACGCTGCCCACGTAACATCTGGCAGGATGTCTACACGCAACTAACGGTCGACCGTCGGCGGGAGATGACTTCTGAATGCGGGAAACACCGAGGCTCAAACTGTGAATTCCAGGTCTAAATCTCAAATCTTCGCATCCATTTTTTCTGAACTACCGAAAAAGAAAAACGCATTTCGAAGTAGAAGGCGCGGTTGCGTCCATTCCAGGATTTACCGATTTGAACCACGACTGGTGAGTCCAAAGGAAATTGCACTGTGTGGACCTCACTGTGTAACACGGCAGGGGCACTGGACAAGGCACCCAATCATAGGTCAAGGAACACACTGCCCCTCAGCCTGCGCCATCAGCTCTGTCCTCGTCCTCTGCCAACGAGCTTCCAACCTCCGAACATGCACTGCAATTATAGTCATCAATTCATGCTTTGATGATCCTTGCCCGATTTCCCGATCAGCAACCTCGGTCCCTGAAAGTCTCTCTTGTCGGGCAGGAACAATCCGGTACGCATCTTTCCCAGTGATAAATCTTCCCTCCTCGCTTTACCCCTCAAGAGCATGATCTAACCTTTCGCGCTGCGGACAGAACAATCAAAGCAGGTCTTCCACCTGCAAGAACCAGACCAGCCAACAAGGGCCTCAGCTTCCCCTACCACAGTCCGCTGGTGCTGGCGCTACCACGAGTGCGGAAAGGACGATGGCCTCCTCCGGGCCCGCGACAATAAATACCGTGAACACCCAAAGTCTCTCGCCCAGTGCGCAGAGATGATGCCGACTCTTTTACGATCGGGCCTGGTCCGTTCCCGCCCCAAGCGAGCAGCGTCGAAGAGCAAAACCCGCTCCCGAGACCGGCAAAGCCAGCGAGGCCCGTGAGTCTTCGTCAGAGGCAATGAAAGCGGTCGGCAATCTTGTCGAAAGCTACCCAGCCAAGAACAGAACCCCGGCCGAACGGAGCGCGAGCTTGGTCGAGACATTGGAAGCAGTGAACAGGTATAGTCTTGGGATTCCAGAGGGCGAGAAGGACGTCGGGCAACATCGGGTACACGCGTCGGGTCCACAGGGTCGGCATTGTCTTTGGTATCCACAACCCAAGAAACCTGCGATCTCGAAATAGGGCATGAAGGCTGAATCACAGTAACTTCTGTTGTTGGGGATCTTTTGCTGGTATAAGCTCAGGCAAGACCCTAACCCTCGGCTTGGGTTTGGTGGAGGCTGATTCAGCCTCGCCATGTTTTGTTCCAGGATTATACTACCGAGAGCAAGGAAACGCCGCAGTAAACTCAATCAGACTTTAACTGCGGTAATATGGTGATGGGAGGGGACTGTGGTGTAAATTCAACCATGAACACCGCGACAGGAAATCTCATGCTCGGACAGCAGGCAAGACGGCTCGCAGCGTCAACATGAGCATAATGGACGGACGGTTTTTGGCAAGGATGAGGATAGTTATCCCAATCCGGATGTGTATATAGCTACACTATACGTATGGTATAGGTAGATAACATGAATGGCGCTAAAACCCTTCAGAGTTTAGTGGGCCATTTGGGATCTACCCCTCCATACAGACAATCGAATGACGATGAGGGGAATGCGCCAGTGGCACGATGAGGGAATGATTCAGCTCAACGCGGGAAAATGTAGAAAAGAAAGCAGCAGCTCCCAATGTTTTGTAGAGACAGTCTCGGTTCTTGGGGGGAGAGGAAACGACACAACACGACAAGTCCATCCCGGCTCATACTCGACAGTATCTCTGCAGAAATACGGTAATCTGAGACAGAAACATGGAAAGAAATGCGTGAAACAAGGCGAGGATAGGCAAGGGGTCAAAATCAGCGGGCGAGCAAGGAGAAGGAGAGGAGTATATGGTGTGGGTTGGTGAGAAAATACTCTGTGACCCAGGAAAGAACAAGGAAATGGAGGATCAAGAAGAAGAGAAGAGAAATTAGCCAGAGAAAATAGAGACAAATCAGCAAGCAGAAAAAGTGAAATCCCAAGAGCCCGATGGCATTTCAACGCCTAGTATGCTTCTTCTTGTGTCGACTCTTGCTGCCGTCCTTGGACTGTCTGTGGGATCGCGACGGCTCAGGGGATTCCGCTCCGTATGAGTCGCCGGTCGAGGGTGTGCTCTCATATCTTCTCTTGCTGCCGGCGGGAAAGTATTGGTCGTCCTCCTCCTCCTGCTCCTGCTCCTCCTCTCGTTGCGTGCGTTCGCGATAGCTTGGGCGTGACACATATCCAGTGGTTCCCGGGACCATGCTGGCTGGATTTTGGAAACTGGTATCTTCAGCCACTTCAGTCGGTTGTGACTGGGACTGGGTCTGGGGATCAGGATATTCATAGTATTGAGCTTGAGGCTGTGTGTAATCAGCGGAAGCTGAAGAAGCATCATAGCCAGCGGAAGTGTCATATCCTTGCTGAGGAGTGGAATAATTTGGCTCAGTAGTGGAATATTCATGCTGAGTAGCGGAATATGCAGCTGGAGTAGTGGAATATGCTTGCTGAGTAGTATATCCGGCTTGAGGGGCGGAGGCAGTATAGCTGCTATATCCGCTGTAGCCAGTTTGGCCAGTCGAAGGACTCAAAGTCGAATAGCTGGCTGAGCCATATGCATCGTGTCCAGCAGAGCCATATTGGCTGGGTGTGTTGTACTGGGACATGGCACCATACGTAGAACCATACTCTGCAGTGGCCCCTTGAGGTGCATAAAAGTCGTTGCCACTTTGACCTTGTGTGGATGCGGTGGACGCCGGGGGTGGCGGCATCTGCTCTTGCTCCCTTTCTAGTCTCTCACCCTCTTCAAAATGAAAATCAATTCTTCCTTGGGCGATAGGGGGAAGCTTGGCCAAGTCCTCCGGTCGTGCCCATGGGCGCCGAGATTGAGCGGTGACAGGGTGAGAGAGCCCATGCCAGGGCCTATCCATTGCCATATTGGTAACAGGATCATCGCCTCCGACGACATAGACATACCCAGACTCATCATACCGAAAGAAAGGATTAGGTTTCTGGTGCAATGGGCCGTGGCGCTTCAACTCTTCATCGGAGAATATGAGTCATGCACCGGGTCCGAACTCGCCTTTGCATTGATCTGTGCGACATGGGTTCTCATTCCTGCGATCGAGATCATCTCGTCCATTTTCTTTCCGGCAATACCCACATCTCCACCTCCCCGTTCCCAATGTTGCTGCTGATGACATTGCTAGCAGTGGCAACAGGCACCTGTCGAGTGGGAGCTGATTTGTCCAAGACAAGAAATAATATATGGGCCAACGAAGCTGGGATTCTGGCGACTGGAGTAGCTTGCAAGAAGATATCCGGTATTGGTAATTGTTGAATATATGCAGAACCACCCTTCTGTAGGAGGATTGAAGTTTGCAGATGGTATGGTTGGGGACAAGGGGAGAATGTGGAAGAGGAACAGAACAGGCGAGGAAAGGGAGACCATGTGGACAATTTATATGTTGGAGGGCACAAAGGCCGCAGTGGCTCTTTGTAGCCACTTCCAGGCATTATTAGATGCATTACACCAACTTGGACGTAAATATGCCCTGTGTTGGCCCCGCTCGGTGAGGTGGATTCTATAGATGTATCAACAGCTTCATCCCTAAAGGTTCTGAGCCCTCACTGCTTGCGCAGCTCAAGGTACTCGCAGCTATCTACTACCTGTAATCAGACTCAACGAGTCACGACAACAGCTATAAATCACAACTACAGAAGCCAAGCGAACCACTTAACCGTACCTCATGAACATGAGGGGTGAAGCTATTCGCGGTCACAATTCTACTCAGAACGCACTCATCCACGGAGTACAGATCCAAGTCAGGCGAGTAGGCATGCCAACCAACGAGCCAATCGCTAAGGAGCCCACGAGCCATACAAAACAATCCTAGGACCAACGGTACCAAAGGAAACAATGCAGGGCCTACGACGCCAGAGCCAACAATGCCAGAGCCCGCGAGACCACGAGGTAATAGCCAACGAGCAGAGCACGCCAAGTTAACGGCTACACCAACAACATAGACAACAAGGCATACGATTCCCAATCCAATATTTTCAGTAGGTCACTGCTACTACGGCGCAAATCAACACGAAACATCAACAGATCGAGGCATACGCTTCATGGGCCAATACGCCTATTCATACATCCAAATCAGCATTAGGGGCTTCGGCTAGCCCTGGTTCGCCATGGGAAATGAACAAAATCAATCGGTATTATACCTTGCGCGTGGTTATCGGTGAGAGCTTTCAGCTTGAATCTATCTAAATTGTTATATGGTTTTAGTGGAGATTGTTTACTAGTGTAAGATCAAGTAAGACGCTTGGCCTCGGATTGGGTGAACCTGATTCAACCTCGCCATGGAGTTTCACAGGACACCAATAACGGGAGAGAGTAGATGATGGAACAATCTCAATCAGCCGTTAACTTCTGCATTTTAGTGATGGCGCGGAACTATCTTGCATATCAAGGGCCAAAACTGGCGAGTTGGAAAGTGCTGGACATGTTCGGGCATTCAGGTCAGTGTCACGGGAAAAGAAAAAACTAGGTTGATGAGAGACCAGCTCGTTGCTATAGAAGAGTCCAAAAGCTATGAATAGAGAAAATCAAGACTTGCTTTCCGGGGTCGAAACAGATGGGATGTTTCCTTGCGCTTGTCTAGGTCAATCCAACGGGAGACTACAGACGCTGATATCCAGTGATATGTTCTTGCGAACCCCAGGATGAGAGAAATTCATCGCAATATAAAAAGAGCAAAAACCAAGGCGAGATGTAAGAGAAACCCAACATGTGTCAGTCTACCATGTCCTACAGAAGAAAAGAAGAGAGAGGAAACAACCCAAAAGAGTAAAGTGAGGGGTCAAAAGTCTGAACACACCCCGCATTTTCCCAACCACCTCAATTTATTCCGTATAACTACAATCTACAATAACTTTTTTGTTA
>MU858304.1:0-42358 GCA_033297075.1 Rhypophila decipiens | reverse complement strand
ACACCACTAAAAGGTGGAACGTTGACTTGCTTGTAAGCCAAGTCACGTATTGCAGCCTATAAGGGATGTCACGGTATACCAAGCCGTGACACAAACTAGGCAGCTCGTTATCGTCCGTTTTGGGCAGAGCTGCTGGGTCTGGACTAGGATTTGTGTCTGATGGGACGGAAATGGACGGACATGTATGCTGGGGAGCTAATGAAGGTCCTCCTCCAATCATGCTCTTGGTTTCCCCATGAGTCCCAGCCTCACTCGCAGGGGCCCGATGGGTGGTAGAAGGGTTAGCTGTGGGCGTAAGAGCTGGGAATTGATCGTTGTCATTTATGTCGGGAGGTTGAGTGGTGGTGCTCCATGCAGTACCATAGCCAGGTCGGAACATATCATGGACCTTTCGAAGCGGGTGCCATCTCCCAATCACAGCTGGAGACTTGGGATATGATTCAATATCAGGGTTTGCGCCGTGACGTTTGAGGAGATTCAGAGTCTTGATCACCTGCCATTCACGGAAGCGAGTACCTGGAGAGGTCAGGCTGAGAGCTTCGTGGAGGGGTGTTCTTCCGTTGATGTCTCCGAGATTAGGATCGGCTCCTGCTTCAAGTAAGACCTTGGCCATAGAAGAGAAAGCATATCGACAGGCGACATGAAGGGCGGTGGTGTTGTGGGGTACGTACACAATAGGGTTGTTTGGTGTTACCGCAGCCAAGAGTCTCCGGGCAGAATTTTGGTATCCTTGGACCAAGGCATAGTAAAGCGGCGTGTACCCATCAAGGTTGGAAGAAGATGGGTCTGCTCTGTATTGAAGTAAGAGGCTGACAGCGTCCTGAAAGCCACCAGCACATGCCAAATGCAAAGCTCTCTGCCCACGATGATCACATTCACGAGATTTCCAGCAGCTGTGGGTGCATTCGTGAAATATCGTGGTCTTTGTTCTCAACTCGCAGTTTGCGCCAGCTTTCAGGAGTTCCGTCACCGTTTCTGTGATCATGGAGTCAAAGACGCTGTCCATGTACATATAGACCGCACCTGGGTCCTCCTCTGTATAGTTTGAGCAGAGTGGGTAACGGACTTCAGTGAACCAGCGCCATGGATGTCTTCGGTCTAGGGCAATATGAATTGGGGCGAAGCCGCGGTGAATCCTAAACTGATCGGCCCCCCTTTCCAAGAGTAAGCGGGTTATTCGCGGGAGGGCGTAGTTTGACGTGGTTCTTAAGGAGTCATCTAGCTGTCCCTGGCTGCTCGTTCGGGACTCGACGAGGGTTGAAAGAAGACGGGTGAGATCATGGGCCCGGGAGCATCGCACTATTTGGTTCATCCTGGCGCCGTGCCCCATTAAATGTACTGCTACCGTGGGAGCATCACCGAGGAGGGCAAAAATCCAGGAATGTAAGGCGATTCGAGGCCCACGCATTTATAGACGTCTGGTTACGCTCTAACATGTGCCTTGGGATAGATCAGCTGGGGGTCAAAAAGGAACATCTGCGAAGGGATAGTATATACCCCTTCAAGTCCAACAAGTCCTCAAAGTCGTTGACGAGAAGTCTGGAGACGATGTTGGTTGAATCGTGCTTGATGGCGTGATAGAATGCAGCAAGAACACAATCTCTTGCCTCCAGAAAATGCAAATCTCTTTCTGGTAGTGCTCTGTGCCAAGTCCTGAAAAGATCGTTAAATAATAGGAAGAAGAAACCTCGGCACACCCGGCTTAGTGAACTGAGATCACGACGGGAGTCGAGACACCCTCCTATCATCGTGACCAGCTCAGGTGGCAAATCACCTAACTGAGGCATGATATGTAATGTTGCAGGGAGGGGTAGGGTTCTGGTTTCCTGGTTTCGGCGTCAATAATACCTCTGTTCAGAGCCGCCAAGGCTTGTTAATCTTGGGATCTGGGCATGGGGACAGCAAAGAAATCAACGCGAAAGAAAAGTCGAGTTATTGGCAGGCATCCGGAGCCTCTGGCCATCCTGCTTAGGGAGCCAGGAGCCTTACCTAACCTATCAAATCGAAATGCAAAGAAGCTGATGGAGGTTCAGACATCTCGGGCTTCCACATAAACATGACTCCAAGTAGTTTGGCCACGAACTTTTGTCGCCAGCACATTCTTTGTAGTGTAATGGACGCCTCATAATGCCGAAGATTTGGCGTTCCAAACGTAAAACTTGCTCTTACAATCCGTGAAGAAAAGCCCGAAAATCTGGATCCATGGGGATTGGGCAGCATCCCAGCCCGAGTATTACAAGCCGTAAATGATGATTGCATATATCAGGAGCTTTCCAGCCAAGAAATGGATATCACATGTAGTTATCATAGAAAATGGAGGCCTCACCGTTCGAAATCGAGCAATCTACGAACATGCCGCCGCACTGCCGCCTCGCAAGCAGGCTTTTACCAAGCGAAAGAACCCAAGTGCAACGTGTTTGTCTCTTCAGCGACGCAGGGCACCAATCATTCGCTAGTTTCCATCAATCCGGTTGCTCAAGCCTACTCACAAGCCGAATACAAACTGAGAGTCTGGTACTTCGATGGCTTCGATCGCACTGAACAACGCAACACAGCGTTAGTGTGGAAAGATATCTTGCACAGGCGCGCGTGGGAACGGTATCCAGCATTCCAGGTTGTCCCGGACCATCTGTCAAGCTCAAACAAGTTACAAGCCGGCCGTTCTAGCGCATCTTTCTCCACCGAAGGTAAACGTCTCGAAGCACACAGCAGCTAGCTTGCTTGCCTCGGTCGACAGGGGAGTCCAATTATCCTCATCCCGGACTTACCGACATGATGATGATACAAGAGTCTGTATAACGATCCACCCCCACATCTTGGACCCGATACACCAACGTCGAGTGCTCAGTTCCGATGAGTCCGGCTGACTGCATTGATACCCCAATCCTGTCGGTTGTACGTCCACACCAAATTTGGGACGCCAGGGTGTGGAATCCCCCTGCCAGTGTACTAGTAGCCCTTTGTTGCTCTTGGGCAACCTTGGCCAAAATTGACGTTGATTGGATAGCAAATGGATTGAATAACGCGATGACTTTTCCTTACTGCCCTTGTAGGATTGCAAATTTGTGTGATCCTTTCTCCTTTTTCAACCCAATCAGACCGTATTTCACCAACCTGGCTTTCTCATCCAACCAGAATTGAAAGCCTCTCCCCAGAAATTACCACAGAGGGCTATAACCGTGCAACCCTGCCATCATATGAAATAGGTTCCCCGCTATTTGAGATCTTTTAGACAGTAATTACATTCTTATAGACAACCTACCAAATGGCCAATGGGGTCCATTCCTCATGTTGTGTGATGATTCGGCATTAACGATAAATACCTGCTCATATCTCCATGGTGTGTTGCACAACACTGATCGGAGGCCTGAAGTACAAAACACATCTTCCATTTACCCTGAAGAAGCCGAGCATGAAACCAAACCAGCGGACCGGACCGCGCCCCTCACGTGAAAGAATGCTGAGTCTTATGGGCAGTCTTTAACAGGGATTGCCCAGTTGTCTGTTGGGCACTGATTGAAGCCAAATCGTTACACACAAACGTCTTCCATACGTGTTTAAGAGCAATATCTGACTAATTGGCCACCTGCCTACCTGATTGGCAGTTCTCGTTTTTTAGGAGGCGCTTAGCATGTCACCTTGCTAGTGAGTTAGGCCCTGAGTCCGAGAGCCCCGTGGTCGTAGCATGTAGCCCAGTTAAACTTTTCAGCCTTTAGTTTCCTGTACCTTGGACTGGAACGAAAAGAAGGTTTTAGACGGTTGGTAGCGTGGTGAACCGGTTAGCCTTATTTCACAAAGGTATTGTTAAACAAAATCCTACACCGATGTATGCTTGTGCTGCTCTAAATATGAGGCAACCGAATTTGTCCACCTTTCTTGACTATCCAGTCACAAGCAGCCCTCAACGTAGCACACTGATTTGCGCGAGGGGAAGAGGACAACGACAATTGAGAGAATCAGCATCATCCTTGGACGATAACTGTGCCCGGAAGTATCGGCTAAAGTTGCCTTGATTCCCTCATTGTTATGCCAATTCTCCGATACTTCGATTGGGTAATACATATACATACGTACGGTTGATGACAAGGTGACCAAGTGTTGAAGACGCTTGCAAAGACTTATTGGACAAGATTAGAGACGTCTGTCATTCACAATCCCTGTGCATGCTGGTTTTGGATTAATTAACTTACCAGTCTCCCGGGTCCTTTCTGTAGAGCTATATGGCTGGTGAGCATTGTAAGTTTCTCGGAAGTCGTGATACAGAACATTATAGGATACTTAGTAGTAACACTCGGACTAGATCTCTCGGCCGTGGTGCTAAAGATACACTGCAGATAATTCTATCGTCATACGGATGGCTTCGTCAGACGGGGGTAAAATGTCAAGGTTCATCATATAACTACCTGGGCTTGTTGTGACCCAGACACTGGATACCTCAACATGGCCTCAATCAGAAATAAGTATGACTGAAATACCAGAAATCACATCCTACTTTTTCTTTTGATTAAATTCACCTGATCTCAAAATGATATTATGTTATTTGTCTTTTGTTGACATTAAAAGGGGCTCAGGGGCGTAGTAACAAAGCCAAACAAAACATCTTCTGTTACCCCGCTGTTCCAAATCCGCCCGCAGCTGCCCATTGAGACAGCACCATGATTCCGTCAACGACTCAAACCTTGGGGTACGTTAACCTGAAAGACATCACCGGCCACTCCCGAACGTCTTTAGTCTGAGGCACCTAGACATGTCCTGTTTGCCAAGTAGATAAAGTAGGTATCACTAATCAAGACAACAGATAGGCTATTCAACTGATAACCAAGACAAAACTGCGTGATAGTCTTTGATTCAGAGTCGGGAAATTCTTTCACTGCCAGCAGGCTCGTGTTTCTCCGGCCTATCACAGTTCTGTCGGTCACCTGCCACCCCATGCCATCACCACCTACCCACTCACACCTTCTGCATCTAGACTATCTATCTCCTACCTGCCTTCTCGCCCAAGCCTATATACTTCCCTAGCGCTACTAGTTCATGTAGTATGTGATGTTGAGAACTGACAGAAGAGATAGGTACCAGCGGCCTGCCTTGCTCCTCTGCTCCAGGCCAGGTACCCAGTGCAGCAAAGCACTACACTGTAGGCCCGGAAGCAATACTACCCACATTACACTCCCCTCCCCGATCAGGCCATGTGCTCCGTCCGCTCTAGTAAGCTCAGGCCTCGATCGAGATTTGTTGGTCTGGGTCATCCTGATCGGTTGTCATGAGTATCATCGACCTCAAGCAGAATGATATATGTATGACCTTTACCAGAAAGATCCAGGCCTTGAAAGTCTCGTAATCCCAAGAAAGGAAATCAAGAAGAGTTTTAACATTCCAAAATAGGCCGGGCCTTGAGCTGATCCTCACTCCTCCAGGGCCAGGCTCGCCCAGACTTGGACACCCCCGTCCGTCCAGGAGGGGAGAGGAGAGACATGCTTCGGAACATAACTGCCGCTCCAAGACAAGTACATTCCTGACAGCCAGCCAGCCAGAGTGCCCCAGTCTCCCCGCGTGGTACGAGTCTCCTGTAGGTACGGACATCCACGATATCACAGAGAGCGAGGACTGAACTATTCACACTAATGTCCGCCTGACATTCTCGTCCCGGACTCACCGTGCAGTAGCTCCCAATATGTGGAGGCAGGTACTGTTATTTTCCCCTCTTTCGAAATGTCACAGCACTCCTCGCTCCAGTCGGAGCCGTCCCGCGACGTGGTCTTCCCACCTCCCCTCAGTCAGCCACATCCTCGCTACTTGCGAAAGAGGCCCGGGGATCCTACCCGGCCTGGTGAGCTGCTATGCTTACCCTGCCTGTCGCTATAGTCATCTACGTGCCTGCCTGCGCTCTTCACTAGACTGACACCGATGTCTAAGATACCGCGTGGTGTTTTGTCTAGTCCCTGCCAAGGGACTTGCCTGCCTGAGGGGGGTTGAATTCTCACATGTCTGCTCGAGCTGGACGGCTGCTTCGTACAGAAAATCAAGAGACGACGCGGTTGATAAGTGCAATGTTAGATAGCTACATGGAGTGCCTGCGGGTAGTCTTGTCCTCGGAGGAGAGCGACTCGAATGAGGCTATTCATCTGGCATATCATGGCCCCCACGGGTTGAATTCCTGCGCGCAACTTTTCATCGTGTCAATCATTCTCAACTTTTAGGTTCCCTTCCCTTCCATTGATCCATTCCAGTCAATCTTTTCGTACCAATGCTAGTATGAGAAGGGTATACCGGTATGTACCGTATGTACCGTATGTACCTTGTAGATCCTTACCAGATAAGAGTTAACATGTGATGGGGCCGGCAGTCGAGAGGAACCCTGAGGGCAGAAGCAAGTCCCCTAATCATCCAATGACGACAGATAGGCTACTTTTTGGTTGGGGGAGTTTACATGTACGTGGACGATCTCTTGATCGGTTATCGCAAGTGGCCATTCATGGCGACGCTGTCTACATCGGCTCTACTGTCGTCTCCTGCGGGCAAGGGAAAAAAACGACTGCCCCGATCCTGCCAGATCGTTGATATCACCACAGCTCAAAAGGGCAGGGACGGGCAGCTTGGCTTGCCTTGTAAGGAAGGTGTGATCATCCGTTATAGGGAGTGATCGTCGACGTAGGGCTTCACCGTTCCACCTGGCGGTATGCATGTACACATAAAGGATTGACGATTCAAACCACCAATGGATAGTATCATGAATATCTTGAATGTTACTGCCCGTCTGTCAGCTACAAATCTGTGACTACGTTAACATGTCGTGTGTGCAGGCAGTCGTCCTCTGGTGAGGCGTGAGAGAGGGCCTTGGCCTTGGACTTACGTCCTCTCAGCCAAAGTAAGTTCACGCCTGGCACCACGTCAGGGCTAGGGCAAGAGCCCTACTATGCCTAATAGAGAAGGACAAGTGAGACAAACTGCACTTTTCCACCGCGCCTCTCCCTTTCTTACAGCTCATTATTCCACATCCAGGCATCTTAGTCTAATACTTTGTGGTGGTCTGGTGGATTCTGTCTTTCTTTCGGGCCGTTGTGTTTGTCTCAAAGCTCGTCATCTTGTCAAGACCAAAATCCTCCGATGTCAAGATTAGGCAGGTACCTCTAGTCCAGGTACCTACTAAACTAGCTAATTAGTGATATAAAATGCCTGATCATGCGGGTCAGTCCCAATCTGGACAAGGTCAAGCAGGCGGCGGCGGTGGTGAGAAGCCGAAAGCGCGAAGGAAGCGAATATCGGAATACCGCCTTTTAGTACATATCGATATTCCCTCGAAAATTTAGATCCCCCAACCCACTTCCTCTGCTTTCCCGACCTTGGCATGTAGTGCAAATCTCGAGCAACGTTGAGATCGAGGATGGCGCGGTCGGCAAGGAAAAAACAGCAAAAAAGAAAAGAGACGACGGAAAAAAATTTATAAGGCAAGCAGGGCCCAAGACCCCTGCCGGTGGTGGTCGAAATGATCGACGTCGATCACGATCACGGTGCGTACACGTAGTTGCAGTGCAGTGGAGATCAGTTGCGTTGCATCGCCAACAAAAAAGCAAAAGGGAAAGTAAAAGAAAATTTGATGCTTGTCTGTGCAGTTTGCAGTACCGAGCCGGGCAAGGTTATCATCGACGAACGGCAGGGACGGGCATAGCCGGCCGGGGATTTGCTTTTATTGGAAAAGAAAAGAACGAAAATAAGATTTAAGAAGGAAGGTGTGATTTGATGGAGTCGGGAACGGGAGCCGCAGCGGGACGGTCGATGATCAACCACCCGCCCCACACCGAGCACTTGACGGTGACTGTTGGGTACTTTCCCGCCCGTAGGAGATCAGGATGTTCGGGCCTTCGGGGATGGTTGTGAATAGTGACATCCAAAAGTGCAAATGAAGGTCAACGTCAACGGCCAGGAAAGCGGCCAAGCCACAGGCTGTCCACGTCACAACTCATATGCAAGATGGAGTAGCACCCTCAAGTAAGAGATACGATGCAGCACTGTGGGCGATGTTAGATCTTTGCTGACAGGGTCAGGTATTTACACCTCTGTAGTCTGCCAAATGGAGGATAGCAATTTTTGGCTGGGTTGGGAGAGATGACCAAAATGATGAGAGATGGCAATGCCAAAGAGCAGACCGACAAGTCATGAACAAGAAAAATGGTGTCGACACCGACATGACAGATGCGGTATTGATCTGCACGAAATGAAAGAGGGCAGGATCTACGTGCAGTGCAGGCCAAGTGCCAAAGCACGGGGCGGTGATTTGTTTGCTGTTGGTCGTCGGGCTTATTATTCTTGTCAAAAAATCCACGAAAGCGCCGAAATGGAAAATCCATCATTAGCAATAATTACCATCTAGCGATTTCTTTATTGGAGTTTATTAGGTCGTTGGAGAAAGAAACTCAAATCCTTTGGTTGTTATCTGTTCGTTGTGGAACCTTGTTGAGCTGAACCCATGCTGAGCTGGGAACAAGCGCAGCGCACGGGACTGTATGTAGCACTACACCACCAAAAACCTCTTTTTATACGATCTCTTGCAGCATCTTTCCTTTCTCCCGATCTCTCCACTCCAAAACTTGTCCCGAGTTGTATTCTTGGCATTTGGTCCTTTGCCAACAGACTCCCTAGCCTACACCGGTAAAAAGGGAGTACGAAAAACGTCATCCGAAATGATGCGCGCGCTGCACACTCTAATGCAAGCCTGGCAGCTCGCTGTGGCCTGAACGGGATAAAGGGACGAAAAAGACGAGACGAAAAAGGAATGGTCCGATGACAAACTCCTTATACGGGCGTTCAAGCCCCATTTTGGTGGACATTTTGGAGAAGGGCTTCCTGTTCCTGGTGGCTGGAGAGGAGAAGGAGCGGCGCCAAAGCTCCTCTCCAGTTGGTTGCCAAGACGCAAGCCACTTGGCTTTCAGTCGAGAGGGGGAGTGGGAAATGCGAGCTGAAGCTGAAAGCTTGGAGGACGCTTGTTCCTTCTTCGGGCGTGAACTATCGGCCTTGGACCCTGAATTGGCCCGGAGTTATCGAAATTAACAAAGATATCGTATCCGTATCCCGGAGCGTTTCTTGCGGGTCGACTGACGAGCCGAGATTTGGTTATTTCGGCTCCGGGAAGCCAAAGTGGTGGCAGTGGTGCTGAATGAAGTCGAGTTAAGGTTTGATGATGTTGCGACGCTGCTTGATCTCTCAAACAAGGGACGGGGGTTTTTGTTTTTGGTGTCCAATGTCGTCAGGGCGGCCTGGCCCGCTTCGTGTTTTGATGCGACGTCTGGGTTGAAAATAGTTCAGCTCCTAGCCTCTCGCCCCTGAACCTGCCGCCATCGTGGGGAAAAACAACAGCGGCGACTTGACAGCTTGGGCGGGGAGGAGGTTGGCCAAACACGAGATGGCCCCAACACCAAACCGCCCGTAATGGTCTGGCTTGCTGGACGTCGTCTTGTCGTGGGAGGAACCGCTCCAGGGAAGACCAAGGAGATCAGACGCTAAGATCGGAGACAAAATGGAAACGCTTTGCTGGTTGTGGGTTGGTGCAGATAATTCCTGGTCGGCGATCAATGCAGCCGCCCCAGCCTGGCTTTTGACCCCTGTAATATGTGGACTTATAACCACACCCCAGGGGCGTGTACGGCTTGATGACCCTGGGAGGGAACGAGCCCGCTGTAAAAAGAAAAGAGCAAGCTGTGGATTCCGCCAAAAAGGAACTGAAGCGTCGCAGGGATGGGCCATCTTAGCTGGGTCTCAGAGCAAAAGAGCTTCCGGGCGATCACTACCTGCTGCACCACACGGACGCCCTGATACCAATTAGGCACAAGAGGCAGTCCACACATCCAATAGTGGGAGCAGCTTGAACGAAAGCGCTTCAACCTCCGCGGCAGGGGGACCCCTTTGGGGCCGTTGGGCCCAGTAGCCCGCACCCCCGGAAAGCCTCCCGCTACGGATACGGATACTCCGTGAGCTAACCTGCAAAGCAGCCTGCTGGGCTTGAAACTGGGAAGCCACGTCACTGAAGCTGCTCACCGTCGTTTCTGAAAACTTGAAGCCAGAGACCGACGGCCAGTGATGCACCGGCTTCAGAGCTTGTACAGCAGTGGTAGTAAATGGATGCTCCATGATGCGTAGACCGCGCGCCTAGTTTCCTATAAGGGGCAGTTGGGGGCTTTCTGATGCCAAAAAGGGGGGACCACTGATCATTCGTCAGTCACCCCCCAAGACTGAAACCTGATATCTTTGTACTTGAAAAGAAAGGTGGTGATTTCTCCTGGAGACCTCTTTTTCGTCTTGGGGCCAAACCCCAAATATCCGTACTTCAAGTTGTTGTCGCGGCAAGTACCGTTCTCCCAGCTTGCCATATGAGCAACATCGCAATGGTTTGACGTCAGAAACGGTCGACATGCTTCTGTGCCCACATTCCACCAAAAGACTCGGCCAACTCGGTCACGGTGACCCGAGAACTGTGGGTTTAAAAAAAGATATCGAGTCCAACAAGTGGAAAGGTATCACGATTCTTTTGTCGTTCGTACCCTCCGATGCCTTCTTGGTCCTCCAAAGTTGACCAGTGGCCAACCGAGGCGGTGCCATCATCAATAGGACAGGGAAATTTTTCTCTCACCCAGCGCGAGCCCTGTGGACGGAGGGAACCAGCTTGATCAGGGTGGTGCAGGCCGTCACCTCCCTACCAGACCACCTCTGGATCTGGCCGGCCACATTGTAGAACGTTACCAGTAGGTGGACCTGTGCAATTTCTGGTTTTTATAGGTTTCGTCTGCCCTGCCACTTTTTGCTCACCAAGGTATGACCTGAGAGAGCTTTCCTTGTGTTGTGTTTCCTACCACCAGCACAAGCAAGCAGCAAAGCTAGGTCAGGTAGGTACGGTGAGGTCCCAAAAACCATACCGCTGCAACTTGAACTGTAGCATCACATCAGCAAGCACCAGCCCAACCAGCGCAGCCAGAACCGAATCTCCGAGATTCCCCATGAGGCACTTTTGCATCCATCCCATCCCCGGTCATGTATCTCGCCGAGGGACAGGATCTTTTGTTTTTTCTTTGCTGGGTGGCCGCCGCCCGCCAGCACGGAATTCAAAACCACGGATATCTGCATCTGGGCGGCGAGACACAAACGGAGACGAGCATGATCATGCCTTTGAGCCACCGACCGATGGTGAAGCTCCCAGCTCGCTGGTTATGGTTGAGAGAGCTAGGTCTCACCTTCCGCGGGAGGGTCGCCGCTGGGCAGCAGTAGGTCCCCCGAGCTACACCAGCAGCTCAAAGGTCAAAGAACGGTCGCCCAAAATCTCGTTCTCTGAGGTGTTCGATGATACAGGAAACCCCTTTTCTCTGCCTTCCTGTCCACAATGTACGCGCCTTTTGCCTTGCCAGTGCTGCTTCTATTTTTTCCAGCCCCGAACGACGGAGAATCTCAGGCTCCTTCTCGAGGATGGTCCAAGGTACCCGAACCACCCACACCTCTGAGATCCCGCATCCTCCGCCCCACTCACTCCGGCCATGTCTGAGATCTAGCACTCGGGGAGGGCAGGAAAGGTCAATGGGGGCAGGCAGGCAGGGGGGGGGCTACAAAGGCGGGGAAAATAGGCCCCCCCCTGTGAGAAAGGCTTGATTACCACACACGCCGATATCCGTAACCCGTTGCGCGTTGTTGCGGTAATTCGCGCCGGCCTCATCCCTGCCCCCCGATCCTTCTTTCCCGTTTGCTCGAGCTGCTCTCCTTGCAGCCATGTTTTAGCGAGCGTGTTGTGTGTCAGCCACATAAGTGGCTTGCCGTCTGGCGTTGATTCTCTCGGACACGAAACATGATCCCACACCCACGAGTGTGTGTGTTGGCAGGTAGTTGTTCTCTGAGCTTCATAGGGCTATAACTGAGAGGCTGATGCCGGCCATGATGAACCTAATACTGAGGTATAGTAGGCAGTATTCTTGCAAGAAGTCGTGATCGATGATCAAGTCGTCCATGGCCCTCGCCTCGACGAGGTCGCCCGGCTCGTTACACCACGTTCTGCCCGGGGACCGGCTTGCTTGTTACGGGCGTAAAGTTACGCAGGCTGAAGAGAGAGAGAGAAAAACCAGCTTATTGAATTGCAATCTTTAATTTAAGCGGCCGCATCGCTGCAGGATCGAGGGAAGAGAAACCGAGATGATGTGCATCCGGCGGCTTGTTGCAGAACGGGACCGCTCCTTGGCTAGGATTGGACGATTGGTGTAAACACACGCACACAGACACACCCTCGCGGAACGCGCTCCTCGGGTACGGCTCCTCTCTGTGATGGCAAGATAAAGTTGTGGGTAGATTTGTGGTATATCTTTTGCCATTTTCCCTGCCCAACATCTTGAGTCGGCTCAAGTCGAGTGCATCCTCTCGGCCCAGCCAAGTCCATGCTGAATCCAGTGGTCAGTACGACCACAAATGCAGAATGCAATCACATATACTGTTCTCGGAATTTCAGATAACATGCAAGTGGTGAATTGCTACGGGAATAAATGGCCCAGATACTAGTACTCTTCAAAGCCGACTCCATATACCCCTGCATGCTCCCAGTGTAACTCAGCCTGCTTAGTAAACTTTGCGTGTTGTTATGTACGGCCGTTGAATCTTTGGTGCTGGATTTTGGCTTGAGATCAATCTTATTGTTGAGCTGCAATTGACGAGTACGAGTTGTGCCTAGATGCAGCTCTCCTCGCGCCTCCAACAGCATTCTGGAGCGTCTTGTCCGGATGTGCTGGGGGCGTTGATTTGATAGAAAGTCAATAATTCTTTGTACCTCAGGTGCGCATCTCTGAACGGGTCAATCCATGTCGTTTATGGATCATCACCATAAACGTCCATCAAGGACTATTCGGACGATATAAACAGGTCCGTTATTGACCATTGACCGGTCACAACGTAAAGGTCAGGAACCAAACTTGCTGAAACGAAGTACCTTATCGACAATGATGAGCCCAATAGTCGTAGCTGTAAAGACGCCATCTTGAAAGTTGAATTGCTCGTTTGTAGTTGCCCACGACTTTACCGTACGCGATCGTGGTTGCGAGATCAGCAAGTGGTGTCCGAGGATAAAGCTGGCTGGACAGTAGGTTGTATAAATGCTGGCGAGATCCTGCAGGCCTACGGACGTACTCTTCGCCTCCAAATGGACTGTCTCTAGCTTTGCGCTGTCGCCCCTGGGTGGAATTCACGCAGGGGTTGCAAGACATTTTTATGTATGCCGTATGGATGTGGTGCCCCTTCCCGCCTGACGAATACCGCGACACTGGCTCTCCAGTATCATGTTAGCAATACCCGTTTTCCCTCCAACTTCGGACTGAATATTTAGACAACGGTCTGAGCCCAGGAGCTGCCACATGGACTTGCGACTTGGTTCAGAAACAACTGCGCAACATGACGGTGGGATCGCATGGATTCCGTGTCGACCATGCACATGCCGTGATTATTAAATGTCTTGAGGAGCAAGGATCCATCGCTGCAGTATTTATTCAGGGCGCCTTGAGACTTGGACTCGTCCGTTGAAAGTCTGAGCTTGGCCGTTGTCAACGGTGGTCGCAGATGAGAACTGAAATCCGTCCAGGTATGTGAGACATTGGCCGTGCATCCGACGAGGAGAACCCATGGTCCCTGCGACACCAGTGAGATTGTAGGGCACTAGTGGGTGGTAGAGTTCAATGAGGAAAATCTGCGACAAAGTCGATGGTGCCACAAGCTAACTACCGAGATCTGTGAAGTAGGAAACCAGGGCAAGCCATTGCCGGACCACAAGACGCCAAGTCGACGCACAAATCAAAGGGCGCGCCGGGCAAAGGAGATCCAGCAGCCTCTCTAGGATCAGGTAGAGGGCTTGTACGAGCCTAGAGACCAGTAGAATCGGCAGCGCACAAATGGAGCAGCGGTGTGACGTGGAGCCAAGGCATGGGACGGTCTTGACTGCCATGAACCATGTCAGGACTGTTTTATTCCAAAAGCGTTCCAGGTCTAGGCATGCCGGCATGGGGAAGCAAGTGGGTGATTTGACGGTTGGAAAAAAAGACTTAGGCCTTCACAGGAGGTATTCAACTGAGAACGGGACAGCTAACCACTCGCTGGGACGCCGATCTCGTATCAAGAGGTGGAGGATAGTTTCTGACAACCTTTCCCAGCTGAAGACTCCCGCAGATGCAGGCAAAGTGAAGACATGTTGGAAGTGCTGTGTGATAGTGCCGAATCCATGATAGCCTTGATAGGCCAGATTCGAAGCTCAAGCTCGAGCGTTGATCCTCTCGAATGACGTATCTGGAGGATGAGAAAGGAGTTCGGGTGAGACTTGTCGACCGTTAGGAGAATTGCGTCGCAACAGTCCCGTTCGAATATAAAACTCCCATGTATGATCCGGGCCAGGCAACGTGGTCCATGACGGAACATGCTGGATAAAAAGAAGGGTACGAGATCCGAGAAAAGAAAAACGGCAGCAAAGAAAGACGTACGGAGTAACAGGTACATACTCCATACACCTATCCCATTCCCGTCCCTATTCCCTGGTGTGGCTTGATCTTGGCGACTTGGACGTATCTGCGTGAAAGTAAGCCTGCTGGACACGAAAAAAGATGGATTTACGAGCTTGCGATTCTTTCCAGTGGTGGGACAAATGCTGATGGCACATGGATCGATCGAATTCGGAAATAAGGTGTTGATTTGAAGACCGCACGCCTCTCTTGTGGCAAGAACGGCCAATTGCGGGCAGTGCTACTGTGGCGCCAGACTTTCCGGGGTTGTCAGGAGGGAGCTGCCATTTGATGGCACTTGCCAACAATCACGTACCGTAATGGTATATTCACACTAGTGTAAGAGATAGACTTTAGCTGAACAATTCGGGAGTTGGCGGTAGGTGCCGAGATCGATGGAGACCGGAGGACGAGGTGGGATGCCCCGGCCCCGAGTGAGCTTGTGTAACAACCCGCCCCGCCACCATTGGATACCTCACCGAGGTGGAGTGGTCCTGTACAGTACAATACTGAAAATACTGTCGAGTGACCACCAGGTAACAAACTGCCCGCCACAAAGCTCGATCCCGCCTGTCTGTCACCCATGCTCGTGATGACCCGTGGGGAAGTTGGGCTAATTGCCATCCGGAACATGATTAGATCTTCTCGACAGACTCCGATGAAAGTCGAGTGGAGCCACCGGATCGGCTCCTTCCTTGAATTGTCCAAGGTTTTTAAACTCTGCCGTCAAAGAAAGGGTAAGCAAAAACCGCTGAGGAAGAAAGGCAAACGAACGGCACAAGCCCCACTCGGCCACTGCCAAAGTTTGACAGATCACTTCCCCACAGAAAACCTTTCACTTTTCTGACCAGAAATTGAACCCAGCATCACTGGTACAACAGCTCAAAAAGAAAATGAAGAAATGCTCCTCGTCATCCGGCACTGGCCCTCAAACTGGCATTCATCTCCATTATCACGAGAAAAATCTCTCACATCTAATTTGCCCAATCGATCGGACAAGTCTATTGGCCCCCGGTCACTGATGCTCCTTGGTGACCTGGTCATCCCTCACCCTCTCACTCTCCCGGTCTCGAGCATCACCGATGAATGGACATCACGGGGAACCCTTTCCACACCGTGAACATTGCTCGCCTTTGCCCAGTCGTAAGAGCAGGAGCGGGTTTGCACGATGAGTGCACAAGATTATAAATCCAGACCGGGCCCGACCTTGCCCACTCAGGCAACACGGGCTGGCGGGTTTTGTTGGCGGGTGGCGGATTCGGATGTTCGTCGTCGGGGATTCCTTGCTCTTGGCCTCCGAAGGTGATGTCTACAGCGGTTACTTGTGCGTCTGGTCGGCTTGATAGCAGCAAGAGGTAATTACACTACGCCCGTATCTCCCACAGAGCAATATTCTCTGTTTAACCACACTGGTGCAAGTGCCCAGCCAAATTTGCAGTCTCTCCGGTGGTCTCCCCACGCTAACCGAGCATGCCTGATCCCTGGAAAAAGACATCTTTTCCAACATGCCTTGCATGCCCGAATACAGCTTTCGGCTGCTCTGAGATGCTCCGTGTATCGTGCCAGAGGTTTCCACAGAGGCATCCATCGCCATCAGCAGCAGCAGAGAGCAGCTCTTGTATCCTAGCACTTCATTACGCTGCATGTCCTGGACCTGGGACCTGGACCCGTCGACTGGTTACAAGCATGCAATCACTTCCGTTGATGCGCCGGATCGACTATCCATGGCCATCCTTGACACCCCGGCATGCTCCCCGAGAGTCATGGATGATGCGTCTATGGATGGCTGCGTGCAGTCTCCCAGCAAACTCGTCCTGGGGTCTCAGCTTCCGTTCGGCAGCATTGCCGGGTGCTGATGTGCCTCAACCCATAGCATATGTATCCGTACAAGACGCTTCTCTGTTCCGAAAAAAACATCCTATTTCACCAACATCGGGTCTGTGTTATATTCTGTCCTTATTCCCTCATCTATGCTGGACTCTCCTCATCTGGAAACACTGGCTTTTGGCAGCAAACCATTTTCTACTGGTCCTCCTTGTTAGAACCTTTCCTCGTTTTGCTCACCTCCATTCTTCCATAACCATCTCGTCGGCGATCGGTTACGTCATTCACTCGACACAATAGCAATATCCAGTCTCGAGACTACGCCCGTCGCCGGTCTTGCTTTGCTGGCATGCTTCAAGGCGCTGGTGTTTTGGAGCAAGGAGACATCGAATGGTCATGCGAAGCACAGCTTTATAACCAACCTCGACATTGATAGCTGCTTCTAGGTGGCGAGGAAGAAGGGTCTTTGGAGCGGGTTCGGTATGTTCCGACAGCTGACATCTCGTCGTTTTCTGTTACCCCAGCCCCAAGAGCAGCCCCAAGTCTCCCGCCAAGCTGGTACCGCGGGAGCTGTTACGGCGGTTGAGCTGGAAACCAGCGCCCAAATGTGCACTTGGGACGCACCAGCCGCTCGACTTTGGGTCCCCCGGTACGCATTTAGCTGCTGTGCATGCCAGCTGGGGAGCGACTAATGCGCACTTTGCCCAAACTAATGCGCCTGCCGATTACACGCGCGGTTGGTTCCGGGGCTTGTTACCGCAAGTGACAAGACCACCAGACAGATGCTGTCCGTCTTGGTGGCAGGGGGCTAGTTTGGCCTGGCAATCATCCACCTTCCCGATCCCATCCACAGTGATATTTACCATTCCCATGTTCGTATGTATGGACGGTACAATGCTGATGCTCATTATACTCGCAGTGCGTCGGTCTAGCAATCGCAAAGACGTATCGACGATCCCCATCCGTGATCATCCAATAGTTTTCCCGCCGCGGAACCACTCTTGGCCAATCAGCAGACCATTAATTCGACTTGCACTGCACGCCCAAGACGACACCCTCCTTTTGGGGATAGGGTTATCGGCGGATCTACCTCTTGGTTGACGTTCTTTCTCTCCGAGATTTCCCATCGCAACGAGTGCTTTCCCACTGGGCGATACTTGGATCGTTCCGACGGATGATACGAAGTGAGCCGTGGAAGTGCCGGACACAGATCGCCCACGCTGCTCATCACAGGGATTGAACAGGTGCTGCACTACCACCCAGCTGATCTGGGATACGTACCGAGATACACGAAGCAGATCTCTCTTCCCCCCCCCTGTGCGTGCAGCATTTCTCAGGTGGGCTTACCCCCACACCACCAATGGTTGGAGTTCCTAACAAGCCTCCCAGATAATCCCTGCACGGAAATACATCCCAGCACCTCATTCGACCACCCGGTCCAGGCCAACCCGGTCACTCGTTTTAAAGCCACACCCCAGGTGTGCAACAGCCAAGCTTGGCAATCTGCACTTACACGACGCTAGTCTGCCAGTTGAGTGAGTACACCTACCGCCCGTAGCTCGCCAGCTAGCATCCCTGCTGCCCATCCAAATCCCGCCCGCTCTTTTCTTTTCTCGCACACTAGCAGCACGTCTCTGTCCTTTTTTTTTTCACGTCCTGTCCTGGCTTGGAGCTGTCGCTTATATCACTTATTTCGTCGGAGTTTTGGGCGGCATGACCTCTTACCTCTTACCTCTTACCCCTTTCACTTTTCCAAACCTCTCTTGGTCTGCTTTGCTGGTCTACTTTCTGCATCAAGAGCCGCCCAGAGTCTGGACAGACGTGTTGCTGGCAAGGAATTCTTTTGTCTCGATTCCCGCCACAGGCTGTCTCTCTATCCTTGCAACCTTCCTGACACACACCCACGGAGAGCAGGCCTCCACCCTCCAAGTGACCCTTGCATGATCCAAGTCTCTTGAGAAACATGGAATCTCGCATTCAACGGTCAAATCCCTGTCTCTCTGCTTTTTATATCACCTGTCTTCCAGACGTTGTCATCTGCGGTCCTGACAAGATCAAGAGGTCACCTACATTGGGGCAGTAAGGGTGGGGAGAACAGCAAAGGGACCCCCCAACTAGCGTCCTCGCACCAAAGAGACGAAACAACAGGATATACAGGCCCAGGAAAGGACTTGTAAACCTGTGGATGCTTCGAGTTCTGTTCTTTTGGCTGCAAGTCTAGATCTCAGACAGCGTTCCGGTGCGGTTTTGACTTGATCAACACTCCAACCCTCACAAGAAATGCAACTTGCGGTCCGTGTCTTTACCATCCGCCTCCCTATGTCTTTCTCTTCTCCAAAACCCTTTATCTTTCCTCACCAACACACTGTTTCGAACCTGTCTTGCATCCTTCTTTCTTGTTTCTCGTGCTTCTATCACCAACAGACCTGTGCATCACGTCTAACACCTTACCACGCGAACAGGTTCAGGATAGCTGCATCCCTTCAACTCGCAGATTTCACAGCAACGAAGCTGCCAACCGTTTCTCAACTCGACATCAGTCCATTTCGGCTATTGAAGGACTAAGTAAGTATTGTCCAGCCAATTTTGATCACCCCCTTTGATGGTAGAGCGCGAGCAAGTGCTATGCTTTGACAGCAGTTTTCATTCCTTCGTTGCGGCCGTGAGCATGACTGACCAATATCGTGACAGAGTCCCGGTAGCCCATTGCTCGTTTCAACGCTTTTGTCCTCTCGTCCTCTTTGTGGTCCTGGTTATCTGAAACTGGAATCTGTTTTGCTATTCGGAGGAGTCGTATCAGTGCATCAGTTTGCCGCTCAACAAAGGATCAGGGCATATTCGACGATATATAGGACGGACATCAACTCCGACGACAAAATCAAATCTCGCAGGACAGGAACCACGCGGACAGTCGTTATCGGTTCGATTTGAAGATTATTAGAGCATTCTTTTGGAAATCAGTTTGAATGTCGGGCATCAGGTTGGAACAGCCCATTTACGTCGGTGTGAGTACCCCCTCTCTTGTCCAATTGGGCGTTATTTCATCCTTCTCCGAACTGTGGTTCTGGGATGGCAATCTCAGGACCTTGGGAGCTGTGCCGGTTGAGCCACAACATTCTGAACATGAAAGACTGACGTTTTATCTCGTGCCGCAGCCCGGGTACCACACAGAACGGACAATCATTGTCGACGAACAAATTGAATCACCTGAGACTTTGACCATCCGTTTGGAAGAAGAAGCTGTGCGAGGAGGCCTTCGCGGGGACTCCCCGACTGGTCTCCTACCCATGTCGGCATACAAGCCACAACTACAAGGTGAGCTCCGACGCAAGAAGAAGAAGTATGATTGTGACACGACTGACATGGTGATTACACTTCTCCAAAATGCAGGGTATGGAAACTCGCCATATCCCGACTACTCGCCTCAGTCACTCTCTACGATTGATGCGCAGAATGCTCACCGTCTGAGGATGGCATTCGCCGCGAACAGTGGTGCATCTGGGCAGTACCTTGCGGCTCAGTCAGCCTCAAATATCAACGTTCTTTCTTGCCATCCCAGCAGCGGATCTCATGGGACCAAAGTGACGCTCAAGGTAACAAGTCAGTACGATTTCGGCACAGGCGCCATGGCTGTGGCCTCATCACCATTTGTCTCGGTTGTGTTTGGGTCACAGAGATGCAACACGCAAATCCAAAAGGAATCGGAGGATGCCAACGGCACCTGCACATACACTGTCACGACAGAGGCTCCTCAGTTCCTCAGCACTGGCTGTCCATCACTGAGCAATGTTCCTCTAACGCTCCTTGTTGACGGGCCTAACGGGGAAGAGATGGCACGCGTGAATGACGCAGGTGCGTTTACGTACAACACGTCGCAAGGCGGAAACGCCAGTGGGAGTGTGGGAATTGGCAGTGCGGGTGACACCAGTCCGCCAGATCTGGGGTCGCCCAAGAGGTCACCTGTCCAGCGTACCAGCCCACCCCACCAGAGCCTACAGATGCAGGCCAGCACGTCCAGCTCGTCTGTTCATCAGGGACTGGCTGCTGACCCGACTACAAATACCTATGGCTTCCCTCCAGGAGTATCAGGGCCCACGGCTGTCGGTCAAGTCCAAGCCCATGCGCAGGCCGACTACACCAACACTGCTCCCAGTGGTTACAATACCGCTGCCAGCAACATGATCGGATCATTTCACCGGACGGCAACTTATCCGGATCACTATTCCCGTGTGCCGCCGGTCCTCCGGTCGCCACACGGCACAGGCTGGACTCCATTCGGAAGTCAGCTCGATTCTATCCGTGGCTCAGCGACAGCTCTTTCTCCTTCCTCGCACACGTCCACAACCCGACAGGGCTTGGCCTCCCTCCACCACACGAACACGCAATCGGTACCTCGGCTGATTCGGACAAGCACCATGAATCAACCTGGAAGTGGATCGGCTGGGACTGGGTACAGTCAATACCCTGGCTTTTATCCGACGAAAGCTGTGCTGGACATCGTTGGTGATCTCGGAAGCATGGCAGAGAACTGGACTCAGGAGGAGTGGGCCAATAAGCGACGACTTGTCATGTTCACCAAACGGCAGAACGGCAGCCAGTTGACGGCCTCGTTCAAGCCAGTCAGAGAGTCGGAGAGAAATCCGAGCAGCACATGCATCAGCTGTATCTGGTGGGCCGAGAAGAACGAGTGTTTTGTCACGTCGGTCGACACGATTTACCTTCTCGAACAGCTCGCGGCAGCACCCAGCAAGTTCACGGTGGAAGAGAAGAACCGCATCCGCAGAAACCTCGAAGGATACCATCCTGTGACTGTCAGCAAGGGCAAGGCCGAGAGTGAGGAGTTCTTCAAGGTCATCATGGCGTTCGGGAATCCCAAGCCTCGCAACATCGAAAAAGACGTCAAGGTTTTCCCATGGAAGACGTTGGCCAACGCACTAAAGAAGATCATAGGGAAATACAGCGCTTCAATGGCAAGCGTCGAGGCTTCGGCTGCCACCTCCCACATGATTCCGCCAGGCATGAACGGGTCCTACCCGCTTCTTCCGCCTACACCCAACTCGGTATCACCAGCCAACGCGTCCGAGTCGGCATCGGCTGGCGGCTACATGAGCACGAGCCAGCACCATCAGGTAGATTCCATGACGAGCCCACGGCAGCTTCCTGGCGTGTCTTCATGGCCAACATATGCAACATCTGCGAGAACCATGTCTCCAGCAGTGAAGCATGAAACCAACTCGCCCGTTACCTCATCTGGTCTTAGGATCTCGACGCTGACTGCGTACGACAGTCGAGGTGCCATGCAGAATCTCACATCTCCGTACAGCATCTCGGGCCCGGCGCACCACAGCCCACACCATTCCCAAACCGGCTATGGCCACTCGACGGTACCAGTCTCGCAGAGTCACACACGCAGCTGGGACAATTACTCGGTTGCCGATGGTTACTCAACCGCCGCCAGCCACGCCCACGGGCAAGTCTATGACGGTGGAGCCTACGGCGACGGCACACAACGCGCCTAGACAAGGTGTTTGTGGCCGTCATCAAGGGAGATGGCTGACCGACGGGGGGTGTCATTCCCCGCTCATAGCGTTGGATTCGTTCGTGCTCATGGTGTGAAGCGTGGTTACGGTGTGCAAGGGAAGCCATGGCCCGCACTATACAGGCAGGTCGCGCCGTGAGCCAAGCTGGGTGTGCCATGTTGACTCATGCTGGAGACGACAAGCTTGTACTCGGCCAGATCTGGGTGGCGTTGGGCGGAGATAGCGGGTGTTTCGGACAGGCTGATCAAGACTTGGTCTTTGCTGCGCCCCACCAACTCGAAGCCTTTGATCTCGACTCCGGATTCTAGCAACGGAAGCGGACAGGACTGGTGGGCGTCTCCCGTGAGGTTATATCCACCCTTGAAGGAGTGCTGGTTGGTGTGGGACCATTCCCGGAATGATCAGCTGCTGTTGTCTAACCAATCAGGTCCGCAGCTGGACCTCCATCTCGAGCGCCTAGACTGCATACCAAAGTCTCCGACCCGCATGATCGATGGACAGATCCCAGTGCCTTAGCACAAACCAAAACACCAGATTCCGCCTCGATTCTGTCATCTTGTTACAGACTCTGTTGAGCTTGGCTCAAGGTCTTGAACTGCAGGCGACATGTTGCAGGCGTAATACGGTCTACCCAACAGTTGGCCCTCATCCGCGCTCAAACAGACGTCGATCTGAGGATTTGTCGGCGGCCACTGTGGCATGGTGTCGAGCCCTCAGTTGGTGGGTTGGGTGTGCTAAGGTTGTGGATATGCATCCTGCGAACTGGCTGTTGTTGAATCCTGGACATGTCGGGGGTACACGGGAAGGAGATGGTGGGCTTGCATGACGCACGCAATCTGCACCAGCCGTTCATCCTTGTTCTTGGCAGCGTCCTCGAGTCTTCATTACCGTAGTCTTGAGACCTGGCCAGTTGCCCACCATGGGCGGTCCCGAGACCTCTGTACCGTGCCGCGACAATCGAAGTGGGCGGACCAGCCCGTGCACATTGCCATCTCACATGGCAGTTGGATAGCCGTCGAACCACACCGGCAGTCCACATGAGGAGCCAGGGCAGTCAACTACCGCTGCCCCCAAGTCTTCATTCGTCTCTCGGATATTCCTATCACATGTACAGTGTCATTGGGTAAAGCTCAGCATCGGAAGGAAAAAAAGAAGGGATCGGCCGTCTGTTGCAATATTCACCTTGCTTTCAGTTTCATTTTTGCTCTTGTTTCCTTTTATCGTGTCAACCATGGTGGAGGATTGCATTTATCGGCCTTGTCGGACATTTGGCTTACCTCGCCCAAGTTTTCTTTTGTTAATATAATTTCGGTAATTGAGCAGTCGCCACTCACAGCTTCTGTTTTCTTTTGGTGGGTGGACGTTTGGCTTTTGGATATGGGAACAAGCACGGATTTTATGTGTATGGAAATATGTTATTTGATTTATCACTGCGGGGTATTATTCCCCTTTGCCATATACCCTTCTTCTTATATACTAGTACCCTGGGACTCGGTTTACCCTCTTACTGTGGAGTTTTGCGACAATTTTGTCTTTTAGGCGGATATTGCTCTTGGTGGCTTGCTGACTTTGTTGATATCAATACGTAGCATAATAACACGAGCTGAATTTACTGAAACTTGAACTGGATGGGTTTGTGCTTTCTCTGCATCCGAATTTGTGATGTTTGTGAGCCTGCATGACGGTTTAAACGTACCTCAACAAAGTACTGATGATACAAAAGTTGCCATGTCTCCTCTTATTTGTACCCTTCTTTCATCGAGTATATATCGATCTCCCACTTGGATATATTTCCATGGTACAGGAGTCACCTCGACTAACCTCGCTGTCTACTGCCGATCCTTAGCCTCAGAATGCCCGGTCCATTTGTAGCCCGCTTGGAAAATGCTTTTATTTTCCTTGGGGTCCGTTTCTGCGCTTGGATTGGGTCATGAGCCAAGTTGCCTCAACCAGTCGCAGCTGGCCATTCATTGCCCAGCCAGCCCTGAAAATCTGTCTGGAGTCGGGACAGCAAGCCTCATTATCTCCGGTCGCACAGCTTGTTGTATGTCTACGTCACCAACCTTGGCACTCAGCTCTTTTCTTTCCTGCTCTCACTACGGTAGTAAGAGTTCCCTAAACAACACTTACTTCTCATCCAGCTAGCTTCCACAGCTGAATGGGCACAACACAATTTAAATTCTTTGCTATAAAACTCCAAAATATCTCCCGAATATGCCTCCTGCTCCTCTGCCTGGTTGTGATCGGCGCCGTCCTCGCCATCCAGTTTAGCGGCTCCATGGCGACCACTTTCAGACGCGACCTCGGGGCCGGGACCGCCTTGATGCCGCAATGGGTGAATTAATGTGTCGACGGGGATAACCCAGACCGCCGCTTCGAAGCCAGACGGTGTACTCTGCTGATCGACTGTGTCTATACCAAGATGACGCAGGTGCAGGTTGCGGATACCGCTATTGGGGGGACTCTGGCTGGCTTGTTACCTACTGTTTTGACTTTACTTGGTGATTATCTTTTTTTCTTTTTCTTTTTCTTTTTCTTTTTCTTTTTCTTTTTCTTTTTCTTTTTCTTTTTCTTTTTCTTTTTCGTTTTCTTCTGCTCGACTACCCAGACGTGTTAGACGGAATGGTCAGAAGCTAATTTTTGTATTTCGCCGCAGCTCCTCCACCAGTCGAGTTGGTTCAACTAGGCCTCATCGCACCACACCGCGCTATTGCATTATCTTGCTTCTCTATCGGTTTACCGGGTGGTCTTTTTAAACGTCTTGGCCCGTTGAGAGAGCGGCCTGCAGAAGAAGGAAAGGATGTTGTCGAGTGGGAGCTCCAATTTGCCATACTGAGCAGCAAGACAGCACGATGGCGACATGTCCTCGGGAAAACCATTGGTGATATCATCATCATTGCCTGTACGGGGGTGTTAGTCTGGAGGTCATGGGCAATCAACAAGGCCGTCATGGTCCCGTGGAAGTGCGAGAGGCCGGTCATGGCGTTTTCTTGGACAGTTGGATGCATGCTCTGGATCGTGTTTGCTCTTTTGCTCCTCCATGCTATGGTGCTCGAGATTCGCTTTGAACACTTGACGGATAGTGAGGTCAGGTATAGATGGTGGGAGGTTTGGCTGTTGCCTTATACATTACGCTCAGACAATCATCACCAGGTGGGATCATCCGGACTCGATGAGCTCGGTCTCGATCGTCGGCAGCAGGTGCACGGTATCAGGGTTATTTGGGAGATGCCACAAGGCCAATGGTACAGGAGTCAACTGGTTAATGAGAGTGTGATCGAGTTTCTAGCCGCGGCTATCTACGTCTACGGAACTGTGGTTTACTTGAGTGTGCTTTTTCTTGGGGCCGTAAACGCCCTGCAGTTTGTGGCGCTGACGGTTGGCATGTTTGTGGTGGCGAGGATTACAAGTGGGACGTTGTGAACGAGAATTGGATAATAAAACAGCCCTTTCTCATGTCGTCTCCATCTTTGAAATAAGGCATATCACTCGAGCGTTGGTATCTAGTTTCTCCCATATCGCCACAGATCTGGTTACTAGTAGGGTGAGAATAGAGCCACCATCCGTCTATATGTGGGTACTTCAGTTCGGCTTCAGCCTTAGTTCAGACCACCTACATCGCACAACTAACCTTATACAGAGTCGTAAGAAAAAGCTCCCATGTCCCAGCACATGCACCTCCTGGAAGTGGCTACGAAGAGCCATTGTGGCCTTTGTGCCTGCAACGGAACCCCTCTCCTAGAAAACTTTGGCTGCCCCCCGAATTCAGATCATATAAGAATCCCATCTTGATTGCCCAGCTGCTGCCAGTCCCGGATGACCCCATTTCAAGTCAGGCTTCAAGTAACTACAGCTTCAGGAATAATACACCACATTCCACAAACCAGTGTGTCACTGATACTTCTCCGGTCCCTTGGTATCTCGCTTGCGAGCAGTGAAAAGACAGCTTGACTATATGCTATGGCATTCTGCCAACTGACCAATCGTTCGCCTTTTCAGCCCAACAATTCGTGAAAGTGGCGGGGAAAGGCTTGGTTCCTGAGGTGCCAACGTGTCGTCTACTGTGTTTGTCGACACTACAATGAATAAAAACCCAAGAAATAACACTGGTAAATACTTTCTCCACTAACCACCATTAAAAACGTCAGCTCAAACAATCAATCCAAAATCCGCAGTTTAAAGCTCCGGATCTCATGTAACTGCACTGAGATCTTCCTGTCCATTACAATTCAAAAATGAAAGAAGAAGAAAAAAACATAAATCCTCTGTTGCTGAACCGTCAGGTTGTCCTCACGACATCAGATAAAACTAGAAGAAAAAAGCCAGAACCTCTGTCCTACCCAAGATATCTGATATCTCATAGTCGGCCATTGCCAAAATCAGAGTCAAGGCTCAATCTCAGGCGCTGACATTCATCTAGACGATATCAAAGATCAGTCAGTCAGGTGGACGAGTAGAGTGCTTAAAGCTCCTGAAAACAAAGCCCATCCAGGTTCGAATCTGGACCCTCTTCCAGATAGCGGAGTCGGAGCTCCTCAAGTGAAGATGGAATCCGCTCTGTTCTCCGAGCAGCAGGTCCATGTTCCCGGTGCAAGCCCTGAACCTGACTGGAGATGGTATCATCATCACCGTGCTGCTGCTCACCGCTCTGCCCGGAAACAGCTAGCTATCGAGAGAGGGAGGGTTGGTCGTTTGTTTCAACGTCATTTTGCGACAAGAAAAAGGGCAAGAGAAGAGAAAAGGCTCCATTTATCGGACGAGTGAGAAAGCAAAGAGATGTTGTTTTGGCTTACCTGTGAAATCCCATTACCCAGCGTCCCATTGTGGATCATATCCAGCAGCGAGGGTTTGCGTCGGAGCCCACCTGATGAGCCTCCTAGAACACCAAGAAATCCACTGCTCTCCTGCATGGGGCCATTAAGGACCTTGAAAGTCCCTGGGATGACCTTGTTCATGACAAATGGAGCCACGTCATTGGCAATTGTGTTTCCAATTTTGCTGGTCATGTCCTTGACAAAGTCAAAGAAACCCTCTGCCTGCATTTGTCCATTAGGTCCTTCCCGCGGCATCTTTGGAAGAGAAGACAACTCGGCATCCGAAAGTCTCGAGACAGCCTGAAGCGCAGCCTCCCCCATCAGGGCGCGCTTGGCCAGCAGCAAGGTGGCGGCCGTGTCGTCCAGCCATCCCTCAGCCGATGGTGACCCACCCGAGGAAGGAGCCGACTCGGCAAAGATCATGGTCCCAATCTTGACTGCTGTACCTACAGCGCCAAAAACGTCATCGAAGATGGACTCCTGAGTGAGGAACCGTCCAGTCTTGAGCAATTTCTCGACAGCGCCTTTCGACATAGGAGACAGGAGAGGTGTCCCAAACTTGACGCCGTCCTTGATGATGCTTCCGATTGAGTCCCAAATGCTTTCTTGCCGGATCTGTTGGGGCGGCGATTGTAGGATCCGATTGACATTGTCCCTGTTGGCCGATAACTGACCAGCGGCGCTGACAAGCACCGGCTTGAGCTGCGGCACAAGTTGCTCCAGCATGTCAGTCGAGTAGACACTCGACATTATGCCCAGGATCTTGCTAAGCTCGGGCCCTTGTTCCATACGCAGGACGGCTTGCAGGGTCGACTCGGCTAGGATAGCGCGATCACTGATCCTCTTGGACTGAGCGGATGCAGAAACGGATGCAGGATCCATAACGCTGCTGCCGTTCTGATCCCAGGAGCTCTCCCCCACTACATGGAGGACAGATCCGATGGCCGTGCCTGCTGCCGCTCCTAGGGGACCCATGAACGGAGTCACACTTTTGGTGATCTTCAGGAGATCGGTGAAGAATCCTTCCGCAACGGTTCCAGTGGCAACGGCGCCTGGCTGTACAGCACCAACAGGCTGTGCAGGAGGAATGGGCATAGTGCTGCCGAGATGACGAACGAGCTGGATACCCCATTCCTGACCAACAACTGGTAGGTCGCCCCTGAACACCCGAAGAAGGGACTCGTAGTCGTTGCCCAGCGAGCCGATGGTGCTGGCCTGGTTCTTGTCGCCGCCTCCATACACATGCGTGCCGATGGCGACTGAGAGCTTGCTCCCTTTGCGGATCACGGGGCTGCCTGACTGGCCGCCAAATGTGGAGATGCGGTACTTGAGCACGTTCTCGGGCGCAAGAAGGTTGTATGCGACTTCGCTGAACTGCTCATACATGATGGCTCCTCGCTCCTCTCGGCCGTCCAGTTCGCTCGTCAGGAACTTGTCGGCCGGATACCCGACCACGCCAAGCATGTCATTGCCGGACTGGGGGGTGGGCTTGTAGACCAAGGTGCGCAGGTTGCCCTCGAACGGGCGGTCGACCTTGATGAAAGCCACGTCGCGGTGACGGTTCTCGCGGCTGGCCAGCCATTCGGCAGGGGCCACAACGGTCTTGGCCAGGCGTGACTGGACAATGGGGGAGTTGAGGTTGTCCCGGCCGTGATACCCGATGTAGCACTTGATGTGGATGGCTTTCCCCAGACCACGCTCGGCGCCGGCCCAATCGAAAACGTTGTGCCCTGCCGTGACCATGGTGTCGGGGCTGATGAGCCAGCCAGTTCCCATGGCAAAACCTTTATCATCGGGCTTCTGGCCTTCGTAGCGCATCTGAAGCTTGACGATTGCTAGTGTGTATGTTAGCCAGATTTCATGATAGGGAAGTAAATACCTCATCAAGCAAGGCCAGGAGTGGAGGTACGGTAGAAAAACTAGCTTTGCTTACAGCGATATTTGCCGCCATCCTTGATATCGTTTTCATCGACAGGGGAGCGGAAATCGGGATCGAAGATGGCCTCCTGGGTGTTGTCGACAGAGAAGAAGGTTTCAGCGTTGAGATTTCTGCTGACATCGAGATTCCAGGTGCCCGCAACTCCGGCGTACTTTGAGGCAGACATTTTGTTGTGTAGGGGACGGAGGTTTAATTGTTTGCCAAGGTCTGAGGATACGTTGATGCTGTAGCAGAGAGAAATATTCTGGTTGCTGGCAATGGATGCGGAGAAGAGGTTCTGCGTGCTGAACTGGATTGATTAATATTTAAATCAGATTTTCACCAAAGGGAAGGTGTGACCTACTTATACCTACGGGCAGCACATTTACTTTCACCGACGGATCATCCTCAGCGGATCACGATGTGAAGGGTTGAGGACCGCGCCTTCCCCCGGATCCCCCCAGACTCAGAGCCCAGCTCCCAAAGCAGTCGGGAAAGCACCTGAGCTCGCGGTGCCTACTGTCAAAACGATGACAGGCGCCTTACAGAATCAAATCCATCATCGCACATAACTCAATTTCCCTACTCGGCTGAGAGAATCCAAAAGAGACTCGATGACCGAGGGTCTTATCGACTGTGGTGAGCTGACGTCCTGACGGCCCGTCAATATCCGGTGTGATATCGTGAGCCCACCGTCGATCCGAGTACCTGAAGTCCAGAGAAGAACACCGTCTCAAAATGTGATCAATGCGACGAAGACATATCAACTCGAGTATGTAACATGGCTGGCGCTTACTGAAGAATATTGATGGGGAGCGGCATGAAGCTAACAAGGAGGAGGAGGCATCATGAGAAGGACGATCGAGCTATGCCGGGCGTCTTGGGCGTCTTCCAGATTGAATCTAGCACTTCTGAGGGAGGATGTTGTTACCTTTCCTGATTGGCTGTTGACGAGGAGTGCCAAGCCTTGCTAGTCACGACTTGCTGCGGGTTCCTGCGGGCATGCCCGCTTCCGCCGCAGCCACCATCACGTCAACTTCCCCGGGGCCCCGGCTTCTTTCATCTGAACTCGCTCGTCTTGTTACAAACACCCACCACTACGAAATACACGTAACTGGTGGGGTCGGTTTCGAGAGCGTATTTGGCGTGGAATCTGGGTGATTTCAGCTGGTGTTATTTACACAAGATGGGTCGAGACTTTTCCGGAAAGAGCTTCACCCCTGAGTTCTCGCGCATGTGGCGTTGATATTACATGCATATTGATATCAACTCTGTGAGACATTAGGGTCCAGACACGTCGTTCCCAAAATGTGCCAATATCCGAAGATCCAGTTCGCTTGGCATAGCGTAATACCAGTCGGAACAAATACTCCGCGGATCCAGACAACGGCGACAGAAGCCGGAAAGTTGAATTCGAAATATTATCGCGGACTAACCCTTGGCTGAAGAAGATTGTGATGACGCCAGAACGGAAAGGGGTTTGGCTGGCATTGAGGCGCGGGGGCCCGGGGGGCCGTTAAACTGGGACGAGATCAGCCAGGTAATAATGGGAGCCGATCGATAAGAACGCGAAGAAGGGCAGAAGGCGTCTCCAATAAAGCTGAACAACACCTGAACTGGGTAGAAAAGGCCGATTCTCGTCGCAGCTCGAGCACAGCTTTGTCCCCGCGGTCTACGAACTCGACAGACTGGAAGGAGCAAGCGATGGCTACTGGTAGAGGGCTGGACCACGGGTGATCCCAAGACCTCAGCATGCTTATCGAGACCGGCCCAGTCTTCTGACTATTCTCGGACTTGCTCACGTCTGATCAATACTTGGCTCGAAACAACAAAGTTGGCTCTTTTTTAAAGAGCCAGATAGAATATGAGCATGCAAGTCATGATGGCGGGTGACGAACGAGTTACCATACTGAGCCTCGACCTTCCAGGTTCAGCCAGCCTCTTTGCCGGTCTTTCCTGCTGCTCCGTACCTTCTTGAAACCGGAGCGCTAGAGGTGGGACAGGGAAAATCTCCATCAATAAGTGGTTCAACTATCGTATGCGATATGCACTTCATTATTGCTATGACGCTCCTAAAAACAGAGAGCTTGATATGTATATGCTGCTCCAAGTCATGTCAGAGGGCACTATATATAGGTATAATTACACAAGAATCTAAAAGGAATGTGAAAAAAAAAAGTGAAACACCAAGCCAACCCTTGCTGACGCTGCTACAAATCGCTCGCTTCATACTCCAAGTTTGTATCCATCATCTCTAAAGAACTTATCAGCACGAAGGACCATCAACGGTCTTGATCTGGCCGCAATCCAGCGGCGCTTGGTGGCGGACCAAACTTGGACTGGCGTGGAGTGGCTGTAGCATCAAGCCACCTCATCATTGGGTTGCCACCATTTGTCAACGGTCTCCCCTGGTTACTTGGCTTCCCAACGAAAGGCATTGTTGGCGCGGTAGGAGGCATGGGCGAGTTGGGGCCGTTCCCAAACAAGGCCTTGTATGTCTTTTCGTTGACTTGTGTTGGGTGTGGGACGGGGGCGCCTGCCTGCGACTTCTCATCCCAGTAGCCAGCGCGAGACTCGAGATCATTGTAGTTCCCTCCAGACTCGGCCGCATAAGCCGCCTGCATGAGTTGATCGACCATTTCCGAGTTTGTCTTTTTGTTTGCAAATGGTAGTTGAGGTGGCGCCAGGGCCGGCGCTGGCGCTGGCGCTACTGTAGTTCGGGTTCCAGCACTGCTATTCGTATCCCAGAATTTCCAGGAATATGTGGAGCGGTCTACTGACGAGCGGAAGTTGAAGAACTTGGGTGGCGAGAATTTGGGAGGCGGAGCGGACGAATCAGAGTCGGAGTCGGAGACAGGATCACGGCGCATCTTCTTGTAAAGAAACCACCCGCCGATGAGCAATATTCCAACGAATGCTGCAAGTCATGTTAGTACAGGTGTTCCTTTCCCAGTTGAATGTCCAACTTACCCAGAGTACCGACGATGATGCCGGCAGCGGCACCGGTTTCCATGCCGCCACCGCTGCCATCGGAGAGCACTGGAGCAGCATCTGCCAAGCTGGTTGGCTCGGGTGTGCTAGTAACTATTCGATCTACTTCCCCGACACTCGGCTGGGACACGGAAGTTGTCTCCGATATCGAAGTTGTTGACGTTGTGCTGGGACTAGCCGTGGTTTGCGTTGCCAGCGTTGTCTCCTGACGGCTTGTTGAAGTAGTCGGTGGTTGTACCTGAGACATGATTCCGCCGATCGGTGCCAGTACTGGAGGGGATCCGGCTGTCGGGGATGCTGTCCCTCCTGAAGCGATGGTTCCAGTTGCCCCTGGCGGCGCGATTGCAGCAGGTCCCGTTGTGGTAGACGGAGGCCCCGGGGGTGGAACGGTGGCCTCTTCCTCGTCCGAGTCGTCGTCGGAACTGCTTTCGTCCCCATCGCTCGGTTCATCATCTGAATCTGACTCTGATTCCTCTTCTTCCTCCTCGTCCTCCTCGTCTTCGGCCTCAATATCCCCTTCTCCCGCGCCCAACGTGCTCTCGGGTAGTCCGGTTGGCGCGCGTACCCCTGACCCTGGGTTTGGTCCGACCGTCACGCCTGCTCCCGCCCCCAAGTTTGGCCCAGTTGACACTACAGTGTTGGGTTGAACTGCCGGCCGAAAAAAGCGGGGCTTGGCCTCATCTTCATCATCATCGTCTGAGCCGGAATCTGAGTGGTCCGCATGGTCTTCGCCATCAGCGTCGTTGGCATGGTCTTCATCCTCGTGCCGGGCACGAAGCTTTTGCCTCCATTGGCGCCGTCGGAGTGTGGGGCCCGTTGACCTCATGACGATGAACGAATGAAGAAGTGTAGACCAAGAATCGCCCTGTTCCTCAGTTCCTCCTAATACTCGTAAACCACCAACTTTTGTGGCTTTTGCTGCAAAAGACAACTCCCGGCTATCAGGAAACTCGAAAGGAAGAAGGAAAATCGTCGTCTAGACCAAAAGGAGGGAAGGGAAAGAAATAAGAGACAGACAGAACTTGAATGCCGATTTGGAAGAGAATGTGTGAATACTGAGGCCAGCTCTGAGGAAGGAAAAGGGCAAAAAGGAGAGGAGAGGAAAGAGAAACAGAAGCTCAGAAAGGGAAGAAACGAGCGCCAAGGAGGTAAATAAGAAAGATGAGCAGTCACTCGACCAAGATCCGGCATCAGCAGTCAGGAAGCCTCTGCGCTCTTCACACGCCAAGAGGTGGGCCCAGGGGGGGAGCACTCGCATGGTTTGTTTTGTATCCAACTAACCGTGGGGAGGATTCAGCATGGGGATAGTGCTGTCACAGTAGCACCTGAACTCGAGCATGGGGCGTGAGCATTGAACAATGAACACAGGCCGCAATGCTCCAGTGGATATCGTCCAGCGGGAGGGAGATTTGTCAAGCTCGGCAGCTCGGCACGTGTGCAAGAGCCAAAAGCGATCCAAGGGGGCATCGTGAGACGGATTTGCACTGCCAAGAGGATAGGTGCCAGAGTCGCGCAGAGGGCATTGACATTTCGATACATGGCATCCCAGAAATTGCGGAATTGTTCAAGATGGAATTTGCGTGCTCAGCTCCACTTGGAGGGGAAAGACGAAACACCAAACCGTGAGTCTGTGACAGCCAAGACTTTTCGGTCGATTCACCTGCCCTTTCATAGCATCGGTATTTTCAGGCACCTGTCAGTCAGAAACCCGTTTGGGCGGCTCTTGCCGGATTCCCAGCCACTGACGTCCTGCGGCTCAGAAGAGCACGCGATCGATTCCTCAATTCGATCTTGTGCACTCAATCTTCAGGGACTTCCCCAGGTAATTATAACCGAGGCGACCCAAGGATGCCAAGATCGAGAATACCACCCAAAAGGCCCCACCCATCCACCACCCGGCAATTCCTTCCTCCATTTAATCTCCGATTCCCTTGTGGGGGACGCTAATATCTGAGGGCAATTGCAGCCAAGAAGAAAGCTGTGTTTCTTGAAGCTTCCCCTTTCATCTCGTCATTGGTTCTTTTCAGTCCAGAGTCCAAACACGTCCTCGGTTTCCAATGTTCGTTGACATGTTCTATTTGGCCCACCTGATCCGGATATACGGCAAACGACGACAAGAGATGACACTTTAGCACATATCCCTGGCGTCCCGTGCCATCTTGGGTCACGACATACTTCCTGAATTGGCACGACAAGGGGCCGTGAGCCTCATTTCTGAACGAAATTTGCCCGAACGACCTCTGTCATTTCCCTCTCAGGATCCGCCATTGGCAATGCACATGACACCGTCACCTATGCTGGTATGTGGAGTCGCTCTACCGCCCCAGGGGTAACATCCAAGGGGGCAGGGGAGGCTCTCAAGTTTGAACCTAGCCCTCCACCATTCGTCTAAACTATCCGCCTCTGTCGTCTGGATAGCTAGGTGGAACCTTGATTCAGTCATCCACTGCTTACTTTCCCGCCAGCGACCATCCTTGTGTGCTGTGACACCTTTTGTGTCTGAGGCCTCACTATCATTCCAAACATTCCCAAGCGCCTCCTCGCACGCCTCTAGACAGGATATGAGGGAGATATATTTTCTTGCTAACCAACGTTCAAGCCCCCCACTCGCTTCAACCTTCTCTTCCATTGCCTTGGGACCTAGGATCGACCTGTCAATCAGCCACGTTCTTGGCTATACGAGTAAAATAGGCAACTGCAAGCTGGCCCAACAGGCAAGTTAAGGTATTCTAGGTTGATGAAACCTACAATCCTACCTACGTAAGTATCTGTCTTGTCAAGTATGTGCAACATGTGTGGGAGCTCGAAGAATACGCACTAGAATCTTGTCGTTTTTTATATGCCACGGCAACTGAGGCCGAGAATCGCGCCAGTTCGGCGTCGACGAGACCATGGGGGGGTTTGACAATGTCCGTCCTAGTGAAATATCACAAGTCCAAGAGCAAGGGGCAACATCGCTTGAGCAAGCTCTGGATGTATGTTGTTTTGTATAAAGATGTTGTAGCACCACCATCTTTTGGATTGTAGACTGCAATTCACTTCAGGTACCCTTTGCACTTTCCATCCGCTCTTCCATCTTGTTTTCTTTAGTTCCCTTCTTTGCTCTTGAAGAGCCCTTTTTGTCACAATCTTACCTTCTCATACATTCTTGTATCATCATTCCAACTTTGCGGTGGATCCACAGCGAAAGCCAAGATCATCAGTCCAGATCTTGTCGATCAAGGTCTTGGTCTTTTTTTCCGATCTCGACATCCCAACCGCCAAGACTTGGCAACTACCTCACCTTTCCCATCTTATCTTATCACTTACACGACATCCATCAATTACAATGCCTCGCCAACACGAACTCTCAAAACAAAAGTCTTCACGACGAAGCACGCTCTCACCACAATACAAAACCAAACAAGCAGCCAAATCCCTAGCCCGTCTATCAACCTGTCTAGCTCTCACTTTCTTTTCCTCCGCCTCCGGAGTATCCGCCCAAAGAAGCACAACAACACCATTCATAGACCAAGCCACAGGAATCGAATTCCAGCGCTTCTTCGGTGCCCGCACAAACTTTGGCTTTGGCATCGCATTACCGGCTACCCCCCCAGCAGCAGGCGCCGCAGAGTCGTTCATCGGCCAACTCACATTCCCCCTCGCCAACGGCGCAGGATGGGGCGGTTTCTCCCTGACAGGCGACATGGAAGGACCCCTTCTCATGGCAGCCTGGCCAGATGGACAAGGCAACATTGTCTCTTCATTTCGTCAGGCATTCAACGAGGATGATAATCCGCCTGAAGTGACTGGGTCTTTTGCGCTGAGGAGGATCCCCGAGGCTACGAGTGTTAATAATACGTTTTTGACGTATACCTTTCTTTGTGAGGGGTGTTTGGCTCCTAACCTTGGGTTTGGGGGCGCGGGAGTACAGGCTACTGAGATGGGATGGGCTTTGGCGTCTAGGGCTGTCAGGAACCCGGGGAGTTCGAACGGGGTTTTGGGATTTCATAATAGTGGTTTTGGGGGGTTTAGTGCGAATATTGCTGCTGCGAGGAATGTGAGGTTTAATGAGTGGGCTGCGTTGGCGGAGGGCCAGGCGGTTCCTGCTAGTGCTGGGGCTAGGGCGTTTGATGAGACGAATGCTGCTGAGGGGAGCGGTGATGATAGTAGTGATGATGAAGTTGGGTTCGGTGGTGGAAGGGGAGGGGGCGGCGGCGGCGGCGGCGGAGCAGGAGGAGGAGGTGGTGGCCGTGGGGGGTTCGACAGTGATGATGATAGCGGTGATGACAGTGATAGCGACTTTGACTAAGGGATGGTGATTGGGATGTTTGGCTAGATGGGCTTTCTTTTCTTCTTGTTATTTTCGCTGTATTTACTGGTTTTAAAGAACTCAATAGTTCAGTCTCTGTTGTTATTGGGTCTGTACATATCTTTTCTGTTCGCCTGAATTCCCTTATTTCGGTATCTCTTTCCTTTTTTTCCTTTTTCCTCTGAGACTCTGTCAGATTTGATGTACCCAAATTTCTGGCCTGTTCGTTTCTAACCGGCCTATACTCGTAAAAGTCTGGCGATTTAATCCTAGGTCTAATCATGTATGTGATGTTCTAGGCAGACACTAATATCTCGGACTTCAAAATGCACATTTCATGAGTCCCGTGACGCCGATGATGTGCATACTGCGCCACTCTGGCTCCCAACTTCCAAGCCCCAATAAACTATCAGGCTCAGCTGAACACTGCCCAACTTTATTTCATCGTCAATCATCGACCCAAAATAACTCGTCGACAACCTGTCTCCAGTGCCCGTGTTATTCGGCTCAATCCGACTATCCTCATTACAAAGACACAAAATACCGAGATCAAAGTCATGTCGGCCTTTTGTTACGATGAGCTTCCAGAAGGGAGCATCAGATTATTGCGTGTGATGGGTGTCGACGTCAACGGGTGTCGACGTCAACGGGTGTCGACGTCAACGGGTGTCTCACCACTACACTCGACACATGCCAAGTCGATTCCCACCCCGAATTCTACGCATTATCGTACGTATGGGGTTCCGATGCGAAAACGCAAAAGATCGTCTGCAATGGGAAAGAACTCGGCGTCACCGAGAGTGTGCACGCAGCTCTCGCCTCCCTTCGAGGCACACTGACACTGAGACTGGAAGAGACTGGGACCCCTATCTGGATCGATGCCATTTGTATCAATCAAGACGACAACGATGAAAGAAGTCGCCAAGTTGCACGGATGGACTGGATATACCGCGAAGCCAAGTGCGTCATTGTCTGGCTGGGGAAAGGAGATGCTCAAACTGATTTCGCCATGAGCAACATGGAACACCTTGCCACTATCCTGTCAAATATCGAGGCAGAACAGAAATTACTGGCAGAGGAGCTGGAGCCAAAATGGACTACCGGCTTTCGGAGATCCCCTTTGTGCGTGTCTTTATACTCTGATTGAGAACGAGTGGCATGAAAGACTCTGGACCTTCCAAGAGGCTGTTCTTTCCCGGTCACTACAGTTTGTCTGCGGAGATTTCATGGTGAATAGTGAAGCCTTCATGACAGTAGTCCATGGGCTGGCTAAGTACGAATTACGGTGGCTTTTCGGCAATAACCCACTCCATCACGGCTTCGCAGGTTTCGGTGCCATAATTGACGCGAAGCAAAACGCCGTTGGGGCTGCGGGACTGCTGACGGTGACTGCCGAAAGGCAATGCAAGGAGCCCCTGGATCGGATATATGGACTACTCTCGTCGATGCCTGGCGAATTTCGAAGAAAGATCTTGGTCTTATACACTCGTGATATCAATGAGGTGTATGTTGAGATGGGCAAGGCATGCCTTGAGGAGGCGAACAGTCTGAGCAGCCCATGGCACTATCTCGGGCTAGTCCACGATGGACCAAAAGACACTCGACTACCTACTTGGTGTGCAGACCTAAGATGCATCTCACGGAGGAGGTCAGACGCCGCGTTTCCACTCGACATGGAAGTATCGGCTGGCTATGGTCTTGGCCCCGAACCCTACGAGCCGCCCATCCAAATGTTTCCAGACAGCAACACAGTTCATATTCTTGGATTTAGAGCGGATAAAGTTGACCACGTCAGTGAAACAATTTTTCACGAGTCACTTGACTGGAAGGATAACATCACTCAGCTCCTTGAATGGCTGGGAAGCGGTCACAGACTGGCTCTTCAAACGCTTCGGGATAGCTACGGAGGATCGGAAGAGAATATCCTCCTCTCACATATATACTCCGTCGCAGCCACCACCACAGCCAGGAGGCCAGATTTCGAAGCATTTAAACAAGAATATCAACAATTTTGGATGTATGACAAGTGGGTGATTTCTCCCGAAATATCCCGACAAGAATCTGCCCTTGACACCGAGTGTACAAAAGACCGCAATAAGTCTAGGAAATAGAATTGAGAGACACTATTACGGAAAATCATACTGCACTACGGTCCAAAGACGAATTTGTATAGGACCAGAGGGGACACAACAAGGTGATATATTAGTCATCGTTCCAGGTGCGAGGCCGATTTATGTGCTGAGGGAACGGACTGGGGAAGGGGTCTTTGAGTTTATAGGTTGCGCCTTTGCTCACGGACTGATGGAGCTTAGTCGGGATATGACTGCTGAAGAGATTAGAAAGTTGCCCTGGGAAAGATTTTCCGTGGTATGAATTCGCACGATGACGTATTTCACAGCAGGTATAGAGTATGGGCATGGTATTGACAATTTGGGCAACCCCTTTCATAGTTCATACACTCTACCAAATGGCATACCATCATATCAGAGATCAGGGGCGAAAGTCGTTGTGGAGTCCGTGAGGCTCTGAAATGGTTGTTAGCATGAAAGATTAGCCGCTGTGACTTTCCTTGGGACGTAACGCAGGAAGGTTTTGCAATGACAGTCATGAGATTGAAGACCCTTTCCCTCTGGTGGTCTTGGCATGTCGCGCCAGTGCGTGTCTGACTCCAGTGAGGAAGGAACATCGCTGCGCCAAGCGGATCACTCAACGTCTCAGGGCAGGAGCTATGGCCCCACCCGCTTAAAGCTGCCTTTTTTCGAGGTCCCTTCCTGGGCAAAGAAAAAAAAGAATGTTCAGTCTTTCCCCACAATCGGTATCAGACCTGACTTGCAGGCCCCGGTTTGCCTGATCTAACACCACGCCAAACCAAGGAGCAAGCTCCTTTTTACGTACCAACGAGTATGCCGAAACACACTTAGGAACATCCACCACGACCAACTAGAGACGAATGGGGATTTATTGCACGTGGCCGAAATGAACAGGCACACGACAACCAGTTCTACCGCAAGAAAGGCTCTACATAAAGAGCTCCAGCGCCCTTGGCATCCGGTTTCTCGGCATCCCTTCACCCAAGTTCATCACATTTCTTAACGGTCGACCAGGGTCAGGGAAAGCTCGGCAACCCACCGCTGTCTAGCTCAGCCTTGGCGGTTGACGGCAGTGGATTTTCAAGGAGAAGAAGCTTCCTCCCAAGCCTCCAGAGAGACGCCAAGTGCCCAGCAACACCAAGCCTTCGTCTCGACTCTCCCTCTTGGCCATGTTTCGACCACCAAGGAAGGGCCAAGGGGCAGATTGCCAGATCCTCACCCAGCGGGCTGGTTATCGATCTCTTGTCCCTGCCTTGTCCATCTCTTGGCCATTGTGTATAAGTATACATCCTGTTCGGTGCTGATCCTGCTTGCTTCTTGTTGTGTCTATCATCCTCGTTCACTTCAGTCCTTTGCACCAGCAACCCTTCACTTCTTTTCTTCTCTTCGTTACTTTCGATTCTCTACCTCGCGGCTGGACCCAAACGGCAAACAAACTTTCTGTTTACTTTTCTTCAACTCATTTCCAATCCAGCAGCAGTTCTGAGAACTCCACTCTTTTTTCCAGTTTTCATCTCTCTCATTTCATCTCTTTTCCCCAAGAAAGTCAAATTATCCAAACATCGCCAACATGAAGGTCACCTATAGCATTCTGTTCGCCCTCCAGGCCATCTCCGTCATCGCCGCTCCCGCTCCCAAGAAGGCCGTTGCCGAGGAGGTTGCCAGCGCCGTGGTCACCGCCACCGGTGCCGTTGCAACTGCTACTGGCGCGGCCGGTGTCGCTGCCCCTGCTGCTCCCACTGCACCTGCCGCAGTCACCCCTCCTGCGACAGGGGGCGGTGCCGCCGAAGAGGAGAAGGATGAGAACGAGATTGAGCAAGAGGCTCAGTTCGGTGCCGTTGTCAACGTTGGCGCCAACATCAAGACTGATACCTTGTTCCCTCCTGGAGTATGTCAACCTTTTTTTTTTTTTTTTTAACTCTCCGCTTCATATCTCATATCACTGGAACATATAACTAACCAGGGTTTCTTTTGTAACTATAGAAAGTCGGCCGCTTCGAAGTCGAGATCCAGAATAACCGCCCCCGTCTCCTCCGCGTGAGCGAGAACAAGACCCCCGCCCCCGCACCTCCCGGATTCACAAATCTCGAAGGTGTCTCCTGGCGCGTCGAGATTGGCGGCGGCGGCAGCCGTGGCTTCCAACTGGCCAAGATCGACTACATTGCCAACGCGGGTGCCACCACCGACATCAGCAAGGGCCAGATCGGTCGTCTCTGCCGCGAGACCAACAGCTTCGTGATTGGCGAGGGCGTCGGCGAGCTCGAGTTCGAGGTTGAGGAGAATGAGCTTACCGTCAAGGTTGATAACCTTGTTGGCGAGTGGGCTGTTTTCCTGCCTGTTGCTGCTGGTGCCGGGGCCGGAGCTGCTGCCCCTGCTGCCCCTGCTTCGCCCGCTGCGGCGCCGCTCACCCAGGAAGCTGCTCTTGAGGGACTTACCGGGTGCGAGGCTGGTACACTCTGCCGTAACGTCCTTGACTTGTTGCTTGCGGATGCCAAGGCTGCTGCTAAATAAGGGTTACAAGATCAAGGCATTTGACCTGGATTGATGGGAGGAGATGAATGAGTCAGATTTGTGATGTCATGTCATGATTCATGTTTTATGCTTCATGCATGGTGACTCAAAACTGGAAGAAGTAGAGGAGGAGGGGAGTGATGTGAGCGGAAGCGAGTTTGCCGTCTTTTTGTATATTCATTTTACTTTGTCACCTTTCTTTTCTGCCATCATGTTGTAAGCTATCCGTATAGTAGCGTGCTGCGCTCGAGGCCTTCATGTCTCGATCAGGTACCCCTGTATATACTAGACCGTTTATTCAAATAGCTCTCGTGTTGGTAGAACGTATTTATGTTTTGCTGGTGCATCGAATGATCAACCTTGATTATCCTGCTGCCGGTGTGATAACATTAGACCTGAAAGAGAAGATCTTCTTTCTTTTCCCTTTGAGGTCTACCCATCAGTAAGTTACTGGTTGGTCATCATTTGTTTGCCCCTTACAGAGCCAATGTCGAGTTTGTAGATATGATTCTACCCAAGCACAAGTCCCTACCCGGCATGCTCAAGTTCCAAGCTGCCTGCCGATAGCTTCCACGGCCGAGAGGAACGATGACGGTTGTCGTTCCAAAAGCCAATAAAGCCGTAGGTATGCCCGGGTTCACAGCCAACAAAGACCGGCTGATCTCTCGCGACCTGGAGCAGGCGGACAGCGGTTCTCTCCAATCCTCTGATCTATGAATAGTTCGATCCCGAGGTCACTTTCAGCGAGCTGGCTGGCCAATTCGGGTTCAAAGATGGCCCCATTCTATGCCTGGTTCGTACCAGAAAGCAGAAGGGAAAAGAGAAAGCCACCAGCACTGGAAAGTCTACCGCCGGTAATGCTTCAGGTGGTACTGGTACCTCAGCACCTACAGAGAGGAATGCCTGGAGGAACGGCAGGCAGCCCCAGGTCCCATACGTACGTACTTCTGTGGATCGTTCCAGGCTCCTTTCATCCCTTGACCGATGAACTGATGGATGAGCTGATTGACGGAGACAAGTCTTTCTCTCTCTTAAAGAATGCTTGCTAGAAGGGCCTGCGATGCGCGACCGGGCCGCCTCTCAACAATAAATAACCCTCTTCCAAATGGTCTTCTTGCATCAATCCATCAAGCTAGTTAATGAATATTTGCCGCTTTCTTAACTCATCCTATCTTTAGATTCTAAAGAACCTGGAGAGCGAGCGTAGTAAGGAACTAGAGGCAACATCTAAACAAGCCGGAGCAAAGCTAAAATATATACAGCCTTTTAAAAGGAAAAACACTAAAAAGGAATATGTCCTCGCCTGGAATCGAACCAGGGGCTTGAGCGATTACTATAACCCAAGACACACGTTTCTGTCCAATAGGAGAAGGAAAGAACAACACTGCAGGGCAGCGAAGTCGACAGAAATGTGTGAATAAGTTATTAGAATGCTTACGGGTTACCACTACACCACAAGGACGTTTTGATCTTGTATTTAGACATGATAGTACAGTAACTAGATACCTGACAGATTTAATACAAGGTTTTCTCAGCAGGGGAAGGATGGAATGATTTCCTAGGAAAAGATGAATGTTTTCTCAGAGCAATGTTCAAAGTCTAATTCATCCTTTGTTAAATACAGAATGAGTAAAGTAGTCTCTTTCGGTCCCTTTCTATGTATTATGGTATGGAAGGACGGATTGTGTTCTTGAAGATGTAGTTGTTAGAGAGAGTGTGTAAGACCGGCTTAGAGTTAAGCCTCAAAGACACTAGACAACATTTTGATAAGCTATCTAATTGCATGACTGTCATGGGATAGGCTGCAATGGCTACTACCATAACACCACTAAAAGGTGGAACGTTGACTTGCTTGTAAGCCAAGTCACGTATTGCAGCCTA
>MU858303.1:0-42847 GCA_033297075.1 Rhypophila decipiens | reverse complement strand
CAAGAACGCCACGAGAATCCTACAGAATACTGATGACTTTGTCTGCTCTAAGACCCTGGTTTATTGTAGTACTTTGTACCGATCTAACAAAAAAACCCCGGCAGAGGTGTACAGTACACATGATGTTCATTCTAATCCCGTCAGCAACCAAAAATTCGAAACACCAGATACCAATCAGTTTACTGTCGACGAACCAGTTGGCGAGACACAGCGGTGTGGTGGGATTGTGGAAGCTTCTAGTCGATTCATGAAAGACCTATGCTGTACAAACTGGGGTAAGTGACTGAATCTGATGCTGCACAAATCACCATATGCCAAATTCGGCTTGGCTGACGGTATTCGTACAGTATCGCACTGTCCTTTTTCTTGGCAACTTCCATATGGATCATCACAAAGAGAAGCTTCCACCACAGCCGTGTAAGTCACAGCCGTGTAAGTGGCAGGCGCAATGTTGGCAGCAACCACCCGCAGCTTCTAGAGGAATCTACCACCTTCAACGCTGCTCTGGAAGTTGGTGGTGATATCATGCAAACATCACTCACGGGGTTCTTCCACGGGCTTTCACGATGATCTCGCAGCTTAGAGAAGGGACGAGAAACCAGACCTCCAAGTATATTAAGGCGGCTCATCACACCTCAACCTCCAACTTCTTCCACCAGATCATCAGACTCAAACAGCCTTCTACATCTCTGCACTGCAATCAAACTACAACATCTGCACCAAACCCCAACAGCATTCATCACTCCAACACACAAACAAAAACTACAAAATGGCGTCTCCATTCTTCTCGACGAACAGCTACGACCCCAGCTTCCATCCTCTCTTCCGCTTGCTCAGCGATTTCGACGCGTACAGCCGGGAGACCAAGGGCTTGGAAGGTTCGTCCAGCCTGCCCGAGCGTCGCGCGTCGCGCCCCCTCGCTCCAAAGTTCGACCTGCACGAGACCAAGCCCCTCACTCCAAAGTTCGACCTGCACGAGACCAAGGAGACGTATGAGCTCCACGGCGAGCTTCCCGGCTTCGACCGTGACAATGTTCACATTGAGTTCACCGACCACCAGACCATCTTGATCAGTGGCCAAGTTGAACGCAGTTATTCGTCTAGCACCGCTCCGGGCAACCTGATCCAGGACGGAAAGAAGACGGAGGCCATCACCGAGACTGGCGAGGATCACAAGCCCCACAAGGCCTCGGTAGAGGACGAGGAGTCTGCCGCGGCCAAGAAAAACGGTGCCGAGAAGAGCAATGGCGTCAGCAACGTCGTCAAGCACAAGGACCAGAAGAAGACTTCGGAGCCCACCGAGAAGGTTTGGGTCTCGGAGCGCTCCTTTGGCCAATTCCAACGCCAGTTCAGCTTTCCGTCCCCCATCGACCAGGACGCTGTCAAGGCCAGCCTCAAGGACGGCATCCTGAGCGTCAGCATCCCGAAGGCTCAGCCGAAGAAGGGAGGCCGCCGCATCGCCATCAACTAGGAGTAGCGTCTTTTGCGGGTTTTCTTTCGAGTCTTTCTTTTTCACGACATGACATCGACGACGTGGTTTCGCCTGGTCTTTTCTTCTTTTTCCGTCTCTGTACTACAACAAGCATAGCGTTATGGGTTCATGATGGGTACTTTTATTCGAGTTCATATTGGGGGCAGCAGTGCGGGCTCAATGGTTTTGTGCGACGACGATTGTGGTATGATTAGGGAAAACGAGTTATGACAGTTGCCATTTGATGCTCTGATAACAGGAGGGTAGCGGTGACAAGGTCATTAAGGTCTTGATTGATGGTGATAGTCAATTATTAGTCTCACTCTGAAATAAAGGACAAACTTTGCCTTACCAATGATTGTAGCAGCCATGTGATTTCGGATGATGCATCCTTCGCCAGTGACATGGGCACGTTAGGAATTATTTCATGTGATGTGAACATCCTTGCCAACCAAAGGCCTTGAGTGCTGAATGATGATTGACGCTCCTAGGATGCAGTTAAGTGTCTTTGTCCCCCAATGTTCTGGCTTGCTCCCGCTAGTAATTTGCTCGATTTTCTGGGTTCCGGGACGCAGATGTTGCAATGGCTGTGAAAGCTTCACATATCTTCAGCCCCTCAAATCTCCAAACGGCAACTTTAACATCGCGTCTCCTCAGTCCGCAGAGATATACATGACTTGAAACCCCAAGTTAGTATACGATGGTCATGTTGATTGGGAACTACTTGTCATCTCGGATGAGATGAGTGAGAAAAGGGGGAAAGATGCAGAACAAATACCATTATTTCCTCGGACAAAGGCATCCCCGTAACTCCGCTTCTTGACGCCGTTGATGTATTCTTCTGTCTTTTCGAGGGCAATGTTCATGTAACCGTCGACGGATTGCAGTTCGCCTGGGGTGTTGTGTTAGTGGGACGGAAAGGGAGGTGAGTGAGTGGTGAGATTACGGTACCTTTATAGACGACACCCGAGTTGAGCTTCACTGTCACTGGGTTACCGATGATCTCGCTCAGGAATCCGGAGGGGTCTTTGCCCTCGCCCTGTGAGAGTGCGCCGTTTTCCATTTTGCGTTGCTATGGGGTGAGTTGTTCCTTTCCGGTGTGGTTTTTGAATTCGCCTCGTGATGTTGGAGTGACGCCGGGTGGATGTGTTTGTTTTGTGAGAATCCGGTGAGTTGAGGTACGGAATACGGATACGGATCTGTTAGATCGTCAGTGAAGGTGAGGTGTGAATTGCCCCACATTTGTGCCCGCTTGCTTGGCACCCTGGTCTCTAACACCCCGCTATATGCATAACATGCATTTCATAACTGATCATTCAAGAACGAGCAGCAAGGTCAGTGTTCCTGTATGTACAAATATTTCGTGCCTTTTTGCTTCAAGGTGTGCACTTGTTCAAGTTTATCAAGAAATATTGTGTGTTTTCTTCATTCCCCTCAACTCCCTTTGGGCAGTATGTGGACTTGACTCACTCGGTGAGTACAGACTGGCTGGGCAAATACGGGTAGTCATTATGTATACGGTATGCAAGAGGCCACTCATTCTCCTCGCAGTTGCTTCTGGTGCCTCCCTGCAAGTTTGTTCACCATCCACATAGGCAATTATGCTTGTATGAAGCAGTTTATTTGCGCCTCTCACAAGCATTCTGTACGAGCATCTGCACTTCGAAGAAGAGGCCTGACCGGTGGATGTACCTCGCTCCACGACTTGTAACCACCCGCGAGTCCCTTCACCGGCTGTGGGCCAACCCAATATCCTCAACCAACATCTTGTAACTGCCCGTTGTCCTGATCGGCCCGGTATATTTGTATGATAACGAACACCTTCAAAACTCCATATTCTTCGATTCCCGTCTCCGATTCAGTCAGTCGCGATGGGTGGCTCGGCGTTCGCGGCATACGGGCTTCGAACTCCTCGCATGCCACCCAATGTGTACAAACATGTCAAGAAGTGTTGTCTGGATAAGCTCTCCGAATTATATGTTATCACGGCCTCACCCATCGAGGCCCCCGAGAAGGAAGACTTTGGTGACGTGGACGTTCTCGTTGCCGTGGAACGACCGCCCGCTGGCACCAGAGTCAACGAGAACCCGCCGAGCCACGGCAGCGGCCAGAACACCCACAACCAGCTGTTAACTATCGGTCAGAAGTTGCAGGCCAGTCACTCAATCATTCTGTCACCCCCGGTGTCGGCAAATTTTGCTATTCCGTGGCCTGCTGGGCTTGAGGGGAACGCTGAGCAGCAACATGCGGAACGGTTCATTCAGGTCGATGTCCGGATCTGCAGAACCGAGCAACAGCTTAAATGGGTAGGTTGATCATGGGGAACCATCCCCACTGATATTCTTGTTGAATGCTCACTCTCAGAGGACGATGGAAATGTGTCAGCTTAGCTAACCCATATGCTTCCGTATAGGCCCTCTTCAAGCACGCACATGGCGACATATGGAATATGATAGGGAGCATGATCCGCCCGTACGGTTTGACCGCTGACGAGCAAGCCCTGTGGTTACGTATTCCCGAGATTGAAAAGCACGATAGGAAGCAGGCCAAGGTGAAGCTCACAGATGACCCGGCTGAGGTGATTGACTTTCTCGGTATGAAGTCGGATGGATTCTGGACGGAGCCATTTGAGTCGGTGGCTGCCTTGTACCAATATGTCACCACTTGTCGGTTGCCTCTGATCCGCTGGCCCTCGTCGTCGTCGCCGCCCGGGGCTGCTGCTGCTGAAGAGTCGCCAGCGAATGGCAGTACCACGGGGACTGTGGATGACGCAGCCGAGGTCAAGAAGTCGCTCAAATCAAATGACCGCCGGAGGATGAACCAACGTCCCATCTACCGGACCTGGATCAACGAAATCGTTCCCAAACTTATGGCCGACGACAGCGTCTTCTGTGCAGATCCAGACACAGACCTTCCACGAATGCGGGCCCAAGTCGAGGAACAGGCTCTTGAACGGTTCTCTGGAGCGAAGCAGGACTACGAGAGTCGGCTGAGGGCTTGGCGCTTGGTCAAGAACACCGAAGCTGTGAAGCGGATGCTCAAGGAGCTCGTCCCTCCACACGACAATATAAACTACAGGAGCACATTAGTATCCGCTTTGAAAAAGATCATACTGGATGGCGACCAAAGCTTCAAGGTTTACCCCGATACCCCTTTCAAGACGGAGGACGGTTTCTATGACCTCGATGCTGTCCGCACCTTCTTCGCCGAGAAAGGGGACGAGCTGGGGGCGGTCGCATGGCAGCGGCAGTGTAAGAAGGGCCGCGAAGCTTTGGAGGTGAAACTGGCTCGACAGAGGGCGCAACAAGCAGTAACCGAGAAGCTGATCCGAGAGGAGTTGTCCTCAAAGGAGGGCAGCTAAGTAATATGACTGCCGGTTCCAGGGGCGGAAGACAGAGTATAAGCTACTAGATAGTTTTGGGCAGCGTGTTGGCATACACCTCAAAGGTTGACTATCGATGAATGTCGTAATAGTCAACTTGAGAATAACATCAATATAGCACATGTTAGTTAAGATAGAGTTTAGAGGTAATTTATATTCAGCGGCGCCTCCAGCTACTAAAGACTAGCGGACCCCTATTGACAATATCTACAGAGACGGACTCTGCCAACATGAACAATGACAACTCAGCTGGGCACTATATATCTCCAATCAACAAAAACCGGAACACCACGACACGATTCAAAGGGTATATGTAATGACCGGCCAGACCTTGACATAAAACTCCATCGCCGCCATTGAGCTTGTCACCATAAAGAAACCCACAGATCCACCCTTTTGCAAACCCCAGTAAAACCCAAAATAACGCCTTGCATCCGTGTATATGGCCCAGTCCATGCACCGTAAGATAGCAACAGAAAGTTTGACACAAAAATACAGCACTTAGTCGCGGCCAAGAGTTTGCCACATCAACATTGTAATGTTCCCTCTCTTTTATATCCATCAGATTCTCTCATCCGCATCCATGCTTTCTTCGTCATCATTCACATCATAACCCATCTCCTTCGCAGACTCAGCCCGCTCCTTGGCCAGTCTTGCAGCTCTCCAGGCGGCAAATTTCGCAGCGTCCTCGGGGCTCTCAGCCGAAGACGCTACAAGCCCCTTCTTGGCCAGCCGCCTTCTATGCTGCCGCTTTTGCTCCCAGTTGTAGTGAGATGTATCCACCCGCGTGATATCAGTGCCAGTCGCAACATCCAGCATGTCGGCAATCCAGTCAGACACCTCGGGACGTAACCGGTCCACGAATGCTCGACATTTGCCGCCGCTACTCCACTGGTCGAGCTTGACAGGTATCGCATAGCCCCAGTGGGGATCATCCATGGACCAGTCGCACGGCTTGCCAGGATAGCAATACTGTGGCTTGCAAAAGTAGAAGCACATGGTGGACTCGGTAATGTACCAGAGCGAGAGCAAGAATAACATAAGTCCGAACCAGGTGAACTTGAAGCCCTTTCGACGGTCCCAGAGGCGAGGTACTGGTAGGTGCAAGTATGTAAGTGTCCCCTTGCCTTCCGTCGCATGGCCTTGACAGACCGGGCACACCAGAGACACGTTCAGATCGTGGTTGTGGGACAATCGTTTAGAGTCAACATGGGAAACCTCATTCTCAAGACGTTCGATGCCTCGTTTGGCAGTCTGGATGCCTAAAAGACCGGTCTGTAAAGACTTGTTCATTCGGTCGAAGGTGCCGAGCAAGTCGTCGTCGCTTCCCTCCTCCACCTTGAGACCATGGTCCCGTTCATGGGCATCAAGCAAGTCGGCAAAGTCATCCAGCGTAGAGTCTTCCACGTGGTTCGCACGTTGAATCTCAAGCAGATCGTCCTTGACAGTAGGTGGTCGGGCCGAGTTGATCAAGCTAGAGCGCTGCCGCGGCAAGGACCTGGTGCGCCGGTGAGCAGATGCTGACGCGGAGCGAGATGCTTGTCTCTTGGCTTTTGCCGAGACGGTGGAAGATGGCCGCGACCTTGGAGCTGAGCCATTTGGTTTTCTGCCCCGGAACGACAAGCCCTCGTCACTGGTCGCAGTGATGGCAGTAGAGGCCGATGCTGTAGCCGAGGTCGTGGCCTTTGGCTCTGCCCCGACTGGATCGAGAAGAGGGCCGACCTCCAGCTTCTCGCTTCTAATGATTGCTGGAGTATCAAGAAAGGCACCCGTAACTCGCGGAGTGGGTAGCATCATGGGATCTGGTTTTGGGGCCCGGGGTGTATCGTTGAGTCCGTCATCGTCAGATTCTGGAGATGGCGCTCGGAGTGAACCCCTTTCAGACTGATTATCCAGCGGTGCGAATAGCTGCATTTCGCCCTCGATACGCTCTATGGGATCCGAGTCGGAGTGGGAAAAATTGGACCGCCTGTCAGAAATGGAATCAAGGGACGGATTCCTTGGGAGCCCAACAAACCCCACACTAAGCCTGACTTCGCTTTTAACGCCGTCTGACCTTCTTTGTCGAGCTGTGTCTCTCCCTTCCACGTCTGTAGTTGGTATTGCGACCTCCCTTTTGCCTGTTCGTTGCTCCGGTGAAGGAGTGGTGCCTGTTGCGCGAGCCAGCCTTCGAAGAATATCCCGCGACTCATCACGCGTGCGAGAGCTATCCCGACTCAGAGCTCCCCCGTCCACTGGCTCCTGAGAGCTCTTTCCACCAGTTTGTTGAGGTGGAGCAACATCATCTGAGCTTGACCTCGCCGCAGGAGGGACTGCCCCGAATGTATCTGATGGGGTTCTTTCTCTCGCAAAGACCGAGACGGGGGCGCCTTCGCTTTGTTTACGCACCCCACCATTCACAGGAGATATGCTCCGCAGCAGTTCCCGACTTGATGGGCGGACAAGTTCAGGGGAAGCCGAGCGAGAGCGATCATCTGCATCACGTACTCTGATCTCGTCCAGCCTCGTAGTTGTGAGCGCTTTCCTACAGAGACTCTCAATCTCACGAGTGACGATAGCATCGCTTTTGACGCTCGGGCGCCTGGTCTGGACGGTTCGCAAGGGCCTGTCTTCGTTCCCGGCCATGGCATCCTGAGAGGCCTCAGACGCCGCTTGAGACCTGAGCGGCTCGTCGGGGAACTTTTCTGCTGCCTCCTGCTCGGCAGCGCGGATCTCGTCAATGCGAGTGTTGCGAGACCGAAGCTTGGGACTGTCGGGAAACATTTGATCGGCTTGAGCCTCCAATGCCTTGATTTCGTCGATTCTGGTGTTGGTTCGGCCAAGAGCTACCGGGGGACTGTCAGAGGCCTGCAAATCACCTGCTGTAAAATCGGCATCCGCCTCCCAGGCAAAACTTTTGTTCAGGGGCGTCTGACGGTCGTGGCGCATGTCATCAGGCTCTGTCGGCGGGGTGACTCGACCGGACCGAAAGAGGGCCGGATCACTGACTTTGCCGCCTTCTGCCCCATCTTCTGGGCCGTGTTCCGTCATGCTGTTGCTCGGCTCAGTTTTCCTACTAGAGAACCGACGCGACAGCCACCGAGCACCCGGCCTCGCTTTGGGATTCTGGCTTGGAGAGCTGCCATCGAGGCTGCCTCGGCTCGTCTTGCGCACTAGATCCTTGCCCAGCTCAGCGATCCTGTTGGAGAATGACCCGCTATTTCGTTTCGGAGAGTCTGCTATTTGCTCTCCCTGGTCGGCTGCATGGCGGCGAAGCTTCTCATCGAAGCTGCCATCCGATACCTGGCTTCGCAGTGAGTGGTTTGGAGAGCTCCTCAAGGACCCAGCTCTATCATCCAATGCAGTGTCAGACGATGCCGTAAGAAGCCTCCTCCTCTGTTGTACGTCGCTGGGCGTTTCGGCCCCAGATTTTGGAGACGCCTTTGCTCTCGAATCGCGTCTGGAGCGAAACAGTCGAGGCGCGGGGCTGGGAGATCCCTGGGCCGCGTTCAGTTCCTCCTCTTCGGCTATTTTCCAGGCGTCAAAGGTACTAAATCGACGGTTTTCCTGTGATGTGCGTTGTTGGGACAGTCGCGGTATCTTGGTATTGCTATTATTGGGTGAAATCGTATTGTCGGGCGATGCGGCCGGGCCATCTCTGGAGCCTGGCCTTGGGAGAAAACTCCGCCGCTGTGATGCGCCGTTGAGCGCGGTAGGCGAGGTGAAGCGACCATTTGCTCGAGAAGGGATTGCAAGTTTGGGGCTGGGGTCAAGAAGACTTGACTCCATTTTGAGTATCTAATTGTAGCTTCCTGGGGGGTGTTTTGAAGGACCTAAAGATTCGAGACAGAGAGCCGTAGCGCCAAAAAAAGAAAGTCCAAAGTCAATCGCAGGGGGAGAGCATTCGTTCCTGTTCGTAGATTGCGGGAGGGAAAAGTTTTGTATCGAGATGCACGCGCGGTCGCAGTTGGCTTCAGTTCGCAAGCTAAGAATCATTACAGAAAGCGACTGTCGACCGAGGGCCGCGGTGGTGACAGGATTGCGACAGGACGAACTCGGGCAGACATTTGAGGGTTGAAATACGTAGCGGCGCGTCGATGTGTTGGTCGGGTGGTGATGTGAATGACAACTGGAGCTCTGGAGATGCCCAGTTGGGTATGATACGATACAAACAATGTACCGAAACTCTGCCCTGTACGGATAGCGTACCTAATTGAGGCAAGAAGAGACAAGTCGATGTGCAGACGCCAACTCAGCGGCACAAAGTGGAGAATGAAGCTGAAGAATAAGGTCCACGGGTGGGATCGAGCTGCCTTATCGGCGCGTCTACGTATCACGGTGTACGGTACAGTAGGTAAGGTAATATCTCACCGCTGGAATTCAGGCCGGACAGAAGCAGGGCGGGAAAGTGACACAGCTTCAACATGAGAATGGAGCAACCTAGCCGCGCTTGACGAGAAAACGATGGTGACAACCAATTTATATGTCACTGCCAGCTGTACATTGCCGTAGGACCACTAGGTACTGAGTTGACCAACGAAATTGGTACCTGATCTCCTCCTTCCCACGTAGTATATTGTATGGGTTCCGCGTCAAGTTGAGACGGAGGATGAGCCAGTATCTCATCCATGGATGTCTTTGGATCAAATAGCATTTCGGATATTACCCTGTCTGTACGGATTAAAGAAGCTGAGTGTACGGAGTATAATATGACGTACAGTTATGACACGGCCCCAATGTTCCGTCAACGGCGTCGTCTCCGTCAGCGCTGTCCGGAAAATGCCAAAAATGTGGACCCTAGCTTAGCTCGCCCGGAGCTACAGGGGTTCCAACCAACCGGCGCCCAAGCTCTGGGAAATTTTTGGGGGACCATCTTGAACTGCCCGGCACGGAAGAGCCACTCGCTCCTGCAACGACTATCTCGCCCCTCCGCCCGACCGACCTCCATATTCCGTTCCCAAGACAAACGCAGAGATGTCGCGACTTGGGAACAGGCTGCCGGCATGCCTGGCATGCCTCCGGAGGCTTGCACAACCCTCTGTCTCTCCGATTCAGCCTCCCACGGGCGTTGTGTTGATGCAGACACGCGCCAAGTCGAACCACATGCGGCCCCAGGATAGAGGTGTCGTTGTCCGTCTGCTGGAGGATATTCCCGGCTTTGGTCGCAAAAGTAAGGTCCCTGCCCGGGCCAGCCGCTGGTGGAAAGAAGAGACCATCCCAATTGGCATTCGCAGCTAACACCGGCGCCTCTTTCTGCCCGTTTAGATGCCGTCTTTCGCACCGAGCGCGGCCGTATGCGCAACCAATGGTACCCGGCCAACAAGGCAGAATACATGACGCGCCAGCGCTTCCAGGAGCTGGGTCTCACGGAAGAGGACGTCGGCGATCGCGATCGCGCGTTTGCTGCGTTGGGCCAGGCCGACGAGGATGATTTTGTCTTTGAAGTTGTTGAAAAACAACAAGAAGGTGACAAGACACCGAAGATGCCCGTAAGATGCCCATATTTCAACAACTGCCAGAATACTTGTCCATTTTCCTTGGTCTCATTGCACCGCTGTCAACAGTTAAAGGGTTCAGCACATGCTAATCATTTGTTCCAATATCTAATCAGATCACCACTGCTCACACCCTGATATCTACACTCACGCCCGCAACCCTGACCTTTTATCGCAAGGTCATTGAGAAGCCAGCATCAGAGAAGGCGGAGAAGCCCAGGGCGTCTAGATTTAAAGATACCACGTTGGACATTTATGGCTCAGTATCCACGAACGATATCGCCAACCGCATCAGGGAGTATCTGGTCACGGACGCCGAAGGCAGAATGGTCACTTTACAGCCCGAAGATATTAGCATCATCGGGTTGGAGGGTAACGCCCTAAAGGCAATTGGCCGTTACGGGGCGCAGATCATGCTTGGAGGCTCAGAAGATGCTGGCGTACAACCTGTCCTCAAAGTGGTCGAGATTCTGCCAGAAAAGGAGGGCGAGCTCCAAAAGCATTGATTCTAAGCCAGCGCTATGCCCGTTGGGTGGATCAAGTGTATTCATTTCTAGAGGCAAAGCACTTTGGATTGAAGGGACAGTTCAAAGGCAGACTCCCCTTGTTTTGAACAACTGTACTAGTATTAATCCTGTATATTAAGGCTGCATGTCCGTGACGGACAATGTCTACATGTGTCGGTTACAGGACCAAGGAGAACCTCTTGGTCGCCTGCCTTTTTTAAAAAAAAAACACCAACTCCGCCTTTTCGCTACCCTCAGCACTGGCAGTGTCGACAACTGCCAGTACCGAGTTCTACTGTACAATGTGTCGAATCATGCTCAATAATCCACAAAAATAGCTATACATCCTGAACATGATCTGTTCTGTCAAAATCTAGGTTTGTGCGTTGATAAGGGCAAGCTGCGGTCTCTAGGACGGACCAAACTCTTGTTGGACACTTTCTCTTACTCTTACTGACTGCAACCAACCCAAAACGCTCCCGTCCAACAGACAGAAAGAACATCGTCATATCCAAGGTCCAAAAGGAACCGAAAAGGTGGCTGAATCGTGTATTGCCTCATTATTGCCTTCCCTGCCCTCCACCTTCGTAATTGACGTCCAAGGTCCAAAGAGGGTCCCAAACGATGCTCCTCTTGGAAGGACTGCCAGCAGATGCTGCACTTTGCTCTCTCTCGACAGTATTTCGGGGGCGGGGCTGCAATACCCGGTCAGCAAAGCCGTGCGAACGGAAAATCTATGGCCCGATTAGGCCGTCTATCTCGCTGCGAACCTCTGAGCTTCCTGGCGGCAGCTGTTGTTTCCTGGAGTCTTCGTCGCCTGCCTGTCTCGGTCCTGTCGCGGGCGGGGCATGTAATGTTGCATGCTGCTGGGCTGGACTGGTGGCTGCCGGCGTGTCTCCGGCCGCTGCTCGGAGCGAGTTTGTTTCACTTGCGCTGTCTCGTGCCCTGGCTGCGCCAATCGCGAACGGGAGCGCTCTCCTCGAACTCGTGCTGGAACGTCGACTCTCGAGGCTCTTGGATAGTGTCTTGGACACACCCTCGATACCCCCAGCTCCACCGCTCCGGCTCATGATGCCTCCGCTTTTCGAGTTGGACTGGGTATGCATATCACCCATCGCTTCAACATTGTTAGCCGCCACAGTGCTCTTGGCCAGTCCGGGCGTCGAAGGTGCACCGGTCTTGTATTCAACCGCGTCAATCAGATACCATCGCAGGCCGTCAGAGAGGTCGAAGGGGTTATCATTTTCATCCTCATTCAGCGACTCGGTCTCGGTACCATCCTTCCTAGACGACGAACCGGCGTCCTGTCGCAGAGATTTGGAAAAGTCGACGACGCGTTCCTGGACACGCGAGATGCGAGCAACAAGCCAGTCGCGGGTGGCCAGCCGATGCGTCTCCTGTTCACGCAGAAAGTAATGCGGGCAGCCAATGTTGAAGGCTGCCCAGGCTCCCGTAGCCTGGTTGCGGGTGGGCAGAAACAAGGCGAGATCGCCCTCTTTGAAGTTTTTGAAAGCGATCTTGTCGTGCGCATCCTTCTGCAGCGCATGGCACCTGTCGCGATATGACCGCGAATCCCGTTGCAGCTTCCGCGCTATGTGTTCGGCATCCTTGACACGCTTCAAGACGGCCTCGGCAAAGGCATCCATGTCGAAAGAGCCGAGCGAGGATATATAGGCACTGTACTTCTCCGACTCGGCCTGGGCGTTCTCACTGTCCATCCAGTCCAAGAGCTGCAGGTCCGCACTCTCGGCGGCAACACGACCATTAAGCTGGCTAGAACGACGGAGGAGCGAGTTGGGATCCAACTCATTCGTGCTCTGTGACACGCGCTCGGATCGCGGAATCTTTTGGATCACCATGCTGTCGCCCTGGCGGGTGACCGAGAAGGCCAGCCGCTCGAGCAGCCGAGTGAGGCGGTCGTTTTGCGAATAGAGGCGGTGGGTCAGGTCTTTCGCCCGTTCTGTGCGAACGTCTTGACGCCGAGTCAACTCGGCTAACCTGGAATGCGATTGTTGAAGCCTTTCCCTGGCGTTGCGTGCCTCCTCTTCCAGGCTGCCGATCTGAGACTGGCGAGCGGCGAGTTCCTTGGTGAGCGACGTCAGCTTTTCTTCTTCCCCCTTCAGTCTCTTTCGCAAAGACTCGGACCCCGTCTCCCCAGCTGCCATCTTCAGACGCAACTGCGACAACTGCTCCCGTGCGTCAGCCAGCTCGGCCTCAAGGGCTGTGGTTGTGGCCTTTTCGGCAACAAGTGCATCATTAAGCTCTGCTACTGATGCCTCCTTGCTCGTAATGTTCGCTTCAAGGCCAGAGACTTCTGACGAGAGCTGTTGGAGGCTGCCCTGCGTTGATGCTAGATCCCGGCGCAATGTACTGATCTCCTGCTCCGAGCCCCTGAGTCTCCCTAGTAAGTTAGCAATGCGCTCGGGAAGAGCCCCGGAAATATCCAGCGAGGCTTCGGAAATGCCATCATCTGGTGCGACTTGCTGCCAGAGGTCGCGGAAGACCTGAAGTTGCTCGTCTATTCTTGTACGCGAAGCCTCGAGCTTCTTCGTCAGTCCGTCACGTTCCTCATTTGAGGATTGAAGCGATCGCTCTTGAGCTTCAATGAGCTCACGCTGGACACGTGTTTCGTTCCGCAGGTCCTCGAGTTGACCTTCAGCTTTGAGCACCTCGTCCCGTTTCTCTTTCGTCAGACGCTCAACCTCGAGAGTGAGGAAGCGGACATTCTCGTCATAAGAGGCCTTTTCATTCTCCCTAGACTCTCCAAAATGCTCAATCTCATCTTCCGTGACTTCCAGCTGGGCCCGGAGCTGCTTAATCTCGTCCTCAAGGGACTTGCGCTCCTCTACGAACTCTCGCTTCTGAGCCTCCATGTTCTGCAACAAGTCTTTCTTTGTGGAGTTGACCTCGTCTATCTGACCTCTCATATCGTCGTGTAATGTGACCTTGGCATCCAGATCCTTTTCATACATGGCGCAACGCTCCCTTTCGGTGTTCAGTTCGGCTTCTAGTTGCTGGATTCGGTTCAGTAAAGCTTCGCTATCTTCTGATGGTCTTCTCTGGTCTTCTGAAGCTCTCGGCGACTTGATCGATATGGTCGAGTCGTTGCGTTCCGAGAGTTGCTGGCTCGGCATCTGGAAGAGACCCCCTGTGGCGGGCCGAACTGTTGAATGGTGATGAAGCATATTTTCCAGTCGCCGCACGCGGCTATCCGAGGTCTTGAGCTTGTTCTGCAGTCTTATGTTGTCATCCTGAAGTGATCGAATAAGGTCGTCGTCGCCGCGAACTAGTAGGCCACTCCGCCCGAGTGCGGCTTCGTGTATGCTGCCGTTTTTGAATGCCTTCATGCGTTTTGACTGTTGCCTTGTTGGATGGCTCAGTTCGGTGATCACTTTTCCAATGTCTGTCAGAAGCTCTGGCTCAGCATTATGGTTCTGTAGCAGACTGTAGAATTCCTCCAGGTCGTTCCGGGTCATGGCAGGCCATTGCTCTTCCTCCCTGAGGAGGTTGATTTCGAGCCCTGGGACTTCGTTTTCCGCCGCCAGGGCTGGTGGCCCGTATGTAGCACCGACCAGCTTGTACCATTTTCTCCGCCTCTTGATCTCTTCATCCTTGAACAGCGCCATCTCGTTGGCAAGGGTGGACGAGTCTTGTTTGACTTTGTCAAGCCACTCCCGTCGCTTGATGGCTTCCGCAACGAAGGAGGCATACATGTAGGGTACTTGCTGGATGAGCCGTAGGTAGTTGAACGTTTGCAGTTCGTCCTGGGTGGCTGCATTCACCTGGGACCTGACGCTGTGGCTGAGCGATGTGATGTCGGTAATCTTCCGCATGAAAGCTACCGATTCGGTAGCTATGCTGTTTCTTGATTGAGTGGCATAATGAAGCATGTCGTCCATTTCCAGGGCGTGTGCCTTTATGCTTGGGAGGACATCTTCGGTGTGATTGGAAGCGACTTTGGATGCCTGCGCAAGAACATCTCGCCCCGAGTTAGAGTAGTCAAGGATAGCTTGGCAGTCCTTGTCCACCTTGTTGGCCAATGCTTCGATCGCTTGCAACCGCTGTGTGGCCTCGTCGTGATGCACCATATCTGACCGATTCGCCGTCTTTTCAAAATTGTCGAAAAGGTTGCCCGCGTCCTCGAATAAGCGGCCGGCGACCTTGTCCAGATCCGCAATTCGTCCATTAAACTTGCGCAATGCTGCGGGGGCCAGTCGGCCGGCTTTCCGTGCCATCTCAAGGTCGACAAGATCCTCCAGTGTCGACTGGCGCTGAGGGCGTCCCTTGTTCCCGCCATCCCCGTTTGTCATTAAGCGCACCATCGCGGGCGAGATGGGAATGCTCCGCGCCAATGACAGATACTGTTCCCATCGTGTCGTCAGAGTGCTATAGTCGGCCTGGGTATCAGGCGCCCATTTCTGAAGCTCGGCATACTTTAGCTGGAGAACTCCTGTCACGGTGTCCAAGTTTGCGACAGCAGCCTCGAGGCACTGAAGCATGTTTTGGGTTTCGTCATATCTGTCATGTATCGCCGTAGACATCTGCCTACAATCTTCGACCACCCTAAGCGCCCATGTCCGTCTCGCTCTGAAGAGTTCTTGCCACGACTGCAATGATCTCGTATCGGTGATCGTATTCGGTGGGTTTGATATGCTGTACCGCTTGGGAAGAGGAAGCTCGGGCTTTGGTAACGACGAGGTCCCGTTGGGAGATGTCTGCGTATAACGACTGTCGTAGACGAATATTTCTTTCTGTACGCGGTAACATTAGGAGGCGCCCAGCCACATCGACTCAGGGGGCCCACGAACCTCAGTCTGAAGGGTTTGCAACTTGACCGCGCGCCCAAGCTGGGCCAAGGCGATGATGCATTGGGCCGGTATCCCGCTCTGGCGAGCTATGCTGGCTTTGAAGTCTTCTAGTCTGAGGGACAGTTAGCCTCCCGGAGAAGGGAGATTAGAATGAGGGGTGCAGCGTACGAAGAGAACTGAGCGACGTTGTCGATTTGTAGGCGCTGGCCCGAGTGGGCAAACAACACCTGGATTGCCATTTCCATGCATCCCTCAGATCGTGGACTGTAATCCCGACATTCGACTCAGGTAAAAGGAGCTAGCGGGGGTTCGGCTTTTGCGTAGACGGAGGTTGGGCAAGATATTTGTATTGTCGAGGGATAGCGATGGGTTTCTGGCAGGTGGACAGACTTCCTAGGGCTGTTGTGTATCTGCTTGGACGTTGGGCGTAGGCATACTAAGGTGGGACGCGTGGGCAGTCTTTGACTTTACGGATTTAAGTTCAGCAAGGATGAGATAATGACCCAAAGGTTGATTGGCGGCAGCAACTCTTGAGAGATCTCCAAATCTTAATGGAGATGCCGATGCAGAAGGTGAATGAATGATGCCGGAAAGCTACTAGAAAAAAGCCCTTGCAATATTTGTAGCAAAGATGGACTCAAGGGTCGACCTCTTGTAAGCAATTCGACGTGACGGGGGCACGGATATTGTTACTGTTCATCGCAGGTTGGTCAACAATTGTATCCCCCGTCGTAAGTGTTGTATGGGCTGCCTGGTGACCTTACCATGCATCAGCGCGTCGCACGTGGATCTCCGCTATCGATACCCCACCGCAAGCACCTAACAGCCCTAGATACGGGTTCGGTAGGATGCCGGGGGCAGCCCAACCCAACTGCGGCTCCGATGTCCGGGGAGGCAACGGAGGTTTGCGTCTGCCGTGTCGACAAAGCCGAGACAGGGTAAAGAGGTTTCCATCGTCGAGAATTAAGCATTCAAGTGTCCCTTGGCGGCTTGATATAGCCCGCGGGCTGCTGCACTCACTCACTGCCATTACGTGATGAGGGATCGTCCAAAGGCAATAAGCCAAGAAACTGCAAAGAAGTCTTTCACTTGCACGTGCCTTTCATGAGAATTTGTTATAGATTCTAGACCAGACGGACCAGTCTGAATGTCCATGTTCCCAGTGACTACGGATAACGGTCTTTGGACGATGGCGGCGCGGTCGTGTGGTCCGCCGTTGCAAGCAGTCCTAACCCGTACCACATCATCAGAGCGATATAGAAACCCGTCACGCGCTCACCGACAAACACAGAAATAACCGAAGCTGTGATAATGTCCCACCTGATACCACACGCATCCAATGTCTATGCTCTCAAAAAGTGCACAGTTTTTTTTGGATACTGGCGTGGCCTTGAGAGAGCCTGGGCTTGTATGGTATACAAACTCACAATCCCTGCCAAGTCTCTCCTGTCAATAGGTAATCGGCTGGAGACTCTTGAGCCCACACACGCACAGCTCACCTCCCACGTCAACGCCCGGTCTACGCGGCAGTCCACAGCTTCCGTTCCCTGGCACCTCTCCCTAGTCGGCGCCCGAAGAAAGCGGCAAAATGGCGTCCGGCCAGTCGAAACCCGAAACGCTCCATCTTCCGGAAACCGAGGCGCGGGTCTTGCAGCTCTACGACAGTCTTCAGCAGCTTCGACTTGACCTCGCCCTCCTGCGGGCCCAGCAGAATAGTATGTAAACTTCCATGTCCGCGGTTTGGCATTTTACTAACACTCGCCCAATGAAAAAGTCTCGTCGAGCACTGATGGCAGCAATGGCAGTCGTGACGAGCTTTTGGAGGCAAAGGCGCAACTGTCTCTGCGAGACAGCGTCCTCGAGGGCGTCATGATGGTGCAACCACTCCTGGAGGCCGTTCATATTGGTACACAAGCCTCGCCAGTCGAGAGGTACAGACCTCCACCTCTCCAAGTCCGTAAAGGACCCAATTGATGGCGAGAATTTCTGACTAGAAGCATAGAGCCCTGACCCCGCGTGTTGAGCAACGTGACGTGACGGCCACCAGAGCTGCCAAGCAGTCGTCCGACTCGAACGAGATGGCAGATCAACTGGCCAAGCTCGAAGTCGAGGTGCAAGCCATTACTTGGGAAAACGCGTCGCTGGCGTCCAGCCTCCTTGAGCTCGCGGCAGAGAACCAAGCTCGCCACAGCGTGGACGACATTGAGGACATGCAACTCAAAAATAAGATGAACGAGGCAGAGGTTGACCTTGTCGCTAGCCGGCAGCGATGGAAAGCGATCAAGGGCGTCACGAGTGCGGTTGTTGCTGGGAGCGGCGTCGACTGGGCTCGCGACAGCCGTCTACGAGACATGGTCCTGGATCCCCCAGACTAGACACGGTAACGTTGATCTGGGTTGATGGAGCGACAATTCGATAGATATTGGAGTGGATGGACGATTAAATTCGGTCATGACGCAAAAGCTGAATCATTAAACTCAAACTTCATGGGCTGAACAACAAACACTGTCGACATGGCTAAATATCTGATATTCCCGGCCGTGGGCACGCATCTTGGAATACTATTCGTGGTGAATGCCTCAACGCCAACTAGATACAGAACTGCTAGCCAGGCACGTACGTCTCAACCTGCAGCTTACCTCGATGTACGGATATGAGATCATGTAACAAGTCTCGCGGAGAACTGGGAGGGTGAGGTTGGCGGTTGCCAACATCTGGCGCCCATCTGCGAATATCCGTACGCGTAACGCGCCTTTGTTAAATCAGGGGCGGAAAGCGGTGTTGTCCGTGCGGGGATGAAATCATCACAGCAACCAAGTTCAGCAACGCCCAATGGACTTCTTTTTTAGCTTCGCGAGACAAGTCCTCCGAATCATGTACGTATCTATAACGAAACAAAGGCTCGCCCAGTTGAAGGGCAAAGAAATGTATACGATCGATGCACACCTCAGGAGTGGTATAATCCATCTGCTTTATCCCTGACTTTCCGTATGGCGGGAGGTGTCGAGGCTGGCTTTGTCTTTGGGCAATGATGTCCAAAGGATTAGGAAATAGGACGGTAGACAGGACTCGACTGGCTGGGGAAATCCCCCGACCGCCAGTCTTTTTGTGGCAAAATGCCAGAAAGGTGTGATTTGAGGAGCCAAGTTGATAAGGAGGGTGGTATGAGCGTGCCATGGCACGGCGCTAAGGGTCGCGCGTTGTATGGGGTACATTAAGCTTAGGCCGGATACCGTGCTTCTCCTGCATCGCCAAGTACCGTCTCAGGTCTGAGGTCTCTCACTGTCAGCTTTCCGCAGAGGTCGAATGCGTGCACTATCAACGTCCGCATTTGATGCGAGGTGATCTCCCCAGAGTCGTGTAAGTAGGTATGGGCCATAAACATATAAATCTGGCCAGCCCCGAAGGATTACCAGTCTAGCCAGCCATACCTTGAATTCCCAGTCAAGCTCACTTTGCAACACTGGTATGGAGGAGGGAATACGCGTGCATCCGGTGAAACAGCCTTCAGTGTTCAGCCGTTCCATAACACCAAAGAATCAGCTTTTCAGAAAGGTATGGACAATGTCTCAGAACGAGGGAATGGGGAGCAGCAAAGTGTGTGACACTGGCGACACGGTCATTGGGAGAGTGAGTATACCTGCCTGCTGCTGGGACTGAATTGGTCCTTCCATCCCCCGTATAGCTGAATGCGTGGAAGCGGTCAGAAGAGCACATCCCCAAGAAAAAACTTCATTCACTCCCGCCCAGCCCATCCATCACTTGGTGGTCCCTGGTGGTGACGGCAGAGATGGTGATGGGGTTTGTTTTGGGGGCAGGAACAAGAGAGACAGTTTCGAGAAGCTTCGCACGCCCTGCGTTGTCTGCTTCCGGTACCTTCCGTACGCTACTCTCTGTTTTCGGACGAGGCCATGACATGACAGAAAGCTGCTCGACATTATGGATGGAATATTGTCGCGAGAGACGAATTTGAACCGCATCCAGCTAACAAGAGCTGGAGAAGACGCCAAGTATTGTTAGGAGGTACAAAGTACAGCGCGGCGCTTTTTCTTTGTACAAGGACTCCATGTACCTTGTACCTTGGCCAAGTATGACGGTTTGGGAGGTGGGAGGTGTGTGGTTGTGGTTCAAACCTCGTAGCGCAGACTTGTGCAGCAAACTTGCAAAGAGCGTGCGTGCTGGGGTGCCGGAAGAAGTGGGTGCCTTGCCCCCTCCCGCCAAATCACCTCAGAAAAATCAGCCCGCTTGTCTGCACCCTTTTTTGTTGTGAGGAAGGACCGCGCCCCCCTTGGACCCCCGCCCCTTCACTTTCAATCAGCCGCCCATAGTAAAATACGGCCAGAGTGCTTCCCCTCTCTCTCTCCCAAATCTCCCTCCCCTTCTCCATACAAACTGACTGCACCGCGCAACTCTCTCTCTCACTCACACTTTGAATACCAACATCGCCGCCCGCAAAAACGCTCTACGCTGTAAGTGACTTTATTTTCTCTGCCATTGCCAGCCATTTCTCAAGTACTCGCTGCATCTTGACTGTGCAGTCCTCATTATCGTTATTTCTCTCTTGCTCTTGTTCCCAGTGGAATTGCAGTGGTTTTTTTCATTGGATCCCCGTTTGCCATCTCAATTCTTCTTTTGCCTTCACGTCGGTGCAAGCCCAGCAGCACTGGGCTTGTTCGTGCTCCACGCAAAGCTTCCCCTCTGCGCAGCTCACACATCAAACTCTACGCCAACCGCCAACCGCAAAATATCGTATAAATCAATTATCGCGATCGCTAACAAGTGGTGCAAAGCTCTGAACAGAACAACAACCTTCTGCCCGAACACCTCAATTCTCACCATCACAGTACGTATCTTGATCCTCGGTTGCTCATTTTGAGCTTCGCATCGTGTTTGCCTGCTGTCGTCGTCGACAATTGCGTTTTGACGTCTCGAGGCGCAACCCACCGCGAGACGCGCACGCGTGTAAATGGAGAGCTGGTCATCGCGCAAGCTGAAGCTAGCTACCCCTCATCACGCATCTTCAAAATTTGCAATTCGCCGCGAACACGTGGGATTTTCACGACAGCGATGATCCGAAACCTTTTGCCGTGTGCAGAACCAGCTTCTAACTATTCCTTCGTAGAACCATCAAAATGCCTAAGGCCGCAGTAGCAAGAGGCAAGACCGCCACCAAGGAGAAGACCCGCCGCACCAAGAAGGGTAAGCCAAGCACTTCCCGAGCGATTTCTGGTGGACGCGTTCCCACGCGTTTACTTGGCTCAGTCCTGGTCCTATCCGTCACCTCGTACTTACACGTTTTATAGACCCGAACGCCCCCAAGCGTGGTCTCTCCGCTTATATGTTCTTTGCAAATGAGCAGCGTGAGAACGTGCGTGAAGAGAACCCCGGTGTGTCTTTCGGAGAGGTTGGCAAAATCCTCGGCCAGCGATGGAAGGCTCTCTCCGAGAAGCAGCGGATGCCCTATGAAGCCAAGGCTGCAGCGGATAAGAAGAGATATGAGGACGAGAAGCAGGCGTACAACGTAAGTCAACCCCGTACAAAGCAAAACTCGCCCCAAACCATGGTCTTGAACGGGTACTAATTGCCAACGCACAGGCCGACGACGGCGAGGAGGAGTCTTCATAATTGTACTCTTTTCTCGGCGACTCGTTGCGCTCGCGGCAAGCAGTCTTGATCTGGATCTATTCAATCTTTCAAGGCATTATTGCGATTTTGGACGAGGTTTTTTTTTAACCCTTGTTTGTATCTTTGGGACGGACGGTGTTGATTGGGGGCACGGCAATGGTATCAAGTGCTTCTCGTTTTTCTTTTTATTGCCACGGTATTTACACGCACACGGAGGGCCACATGCAACTATGAGCTATGGATTCAGGAGGTGGAAATCCTCCCTTATGGGTGACGAGCAGTGCTATTGGCGCAGATGGTAGAGCGCTGCCCCTTTTTTGAGGCCCATGGACTGTATAACAAGAGCTTTTTTCTATTGGAACGTTTTCTCTTCTTTTTTTCGTTAACTCGCTGTGTTGTTAATTGGCTATGGAAACTGCCTAATGTCACGGCCCTCAGTCATTCTTGCTTTGCTTGTGAGAGCCATCAATGTGCTTGCCATGCTCATGGAGTCCCGACCCTTGAGTGGCACAGGCGCACCATGGACGATGCATCTCGTTGCTTCCCAACCAACAAATGTAGAAGCCTTGTAATTGAGGCTCTCCTGAACTCGGTCGTTGTCCTCAGATTCTAGGCACCAATCCAATCACATGACTTGAAGCTGCGGACCTACCTTTCACTTGACCTCGAACTTTGCAAGATATTCTTCTCTACTTCTTAGACACCAAAACGCGACCCTTCCGGCTTCATGGTCAAGTCATCTTGGGATTGTGAGCCGGGCCCCCAACGCTGGTCTGCCCGCGACCCCCTGACTTGACCTCGGTTTCTTGACATCGGTCCCTTCCTTTGACGCTGCTTGGAGCTTCGGCTATTAGATTCGCACACATCACGATCTTGCCCGTTAGACGCGTCACCGGCCTTGCCTGCGTACCCGGAGACGAGACGCGATTGTCGATGCCAGGCGGTCGGCATATGCGATGCCGACGCCCACCGCCGACCGGTCAAAGTCGACAGCTGGCGGGTTTATGCCTACATATCGCAAATGAAAATCGACAACCCCCTTCTGGCCCTCCCCAAGACGAACCATGCATGCCGGTGCAAGTGCTCATGCACGTTATGAGTTTGTCGAAACGGCGATGAGATATATCTTCACCTCGAGCCTTGTTTCCGCCCTCTCCTGCTCTATTTCTTTATTTGTCTCCATGTTGACGCATCCGCGATTTTTGACCCCGGAAGGTGTCAGATCTTTCTCTCCGTTATCCACTACTGCTGTTTCGTCAAGCAGCTCTCATATTAGCTATACAGCTTTATTGCAGGATCGAAACCTCTCCTCCGCCGCCGTGAGAAGCGACTTGATGCTACGACGGGCCCACGACAATTTCATCATACGGTTCAACCTCGAGTAGAGAAGCATGGTACTGGTGGTGAGCAGGAAGACCAGAAGGGAGCAAGTAATCTCTCGGCTGCATCGTCTTGCTGCACGTTCTCGCGCCATTGGCCCATGCCCGCAATTCGATACGTCCCATCGGCCCCGAGGACGGGTCTCGATTCGTCCATGCTGGGTTTTTGAACGGCCCCGATGTCGTTCTAATGCATGTCTCTTGCCCTTCTCTGCAGTGACTCGGGCTTCGTGGCAGTCGCTGACTCCTCGGTCGTGCTCTCGTGGCGCTGCATTGCAGGTCCAGTCCATGTCCTGAGCACCGTCCAATTTGCGGCTCCCCCATGATCCATCACGATCACCGACTGCTCCGCTCACAATTTCTTTGGCGGGCTGTTCGTCAATTAACCCGGTCCCGCTGCGTATATGGCGACAGAGATGACAATGATGGACCCCCAGACCTGGTACCAGTGTCCACTGTCCTTGGCCCTGCACTTGCTGCGCATTGGCTTGTGTTGTCATCCCACATGTCTGAATGCCCAACTTTGGTAACAATCTGGAGAATAGCCGTCCATCTCGCTGTCGCTGGCGGCGGGGGTGGTTCGCGGCTAGGCCCGGACTAATCCGGATAGGCATAGGAAATTTATACCATTCCTCCGACCTCTGCATTTTCTGCTGCCCTCTACCTGTTCTTGTTCCACAGTGCCCGTGCTGCTTTTTCTGGCTGTCGTCAGACATGAATGTGTTGGTAGCATGACGGCAGATGTGACCACCGTCTTTGAACACAAACTGTTTGTCCGCGGGTATTAATCCGGCCGCTCCCCGATAACTGCCGGCGCTTCCTTCTGTCGACGGATTGTCCAACGGAACACAAACCGTGGTCGCCAGCAGGGCCGCTTTGCTGGGTGTGACCGTTATACGGGGGTGTTCTTGGTTCCGAAGCCGCTTTGGTGGCCAACAAAGCATCCTTATTAATGATACAGAGCCGCAACCCCGACCTTCGCCCGACTTTTTGAGTCTTTTCCTCCTTCCTCGACTCCGGTGGCGCGGCACCGTCCCGACCTCGTCTTGACCTGGCCCCGACACTCGACCACAACATCAAGTCGATCGCACTTTTTTGGGCAGAAACAGAGCACATGAAAAGGGCCGTGTATCGGTTGCCTCTGGACCAAGTTGTGCCGGAGGGGGGAATCACAGATACCGTCTCATAATCATGATATTCGAATCACGCCATGGGCCGTCAATGTCCTCGGAGCTGAACAATCCCAGCAACCCCCGTCTCGAATAACAGCTGACGAACCATAGTATGGAGTTCAACAATCCCAACCTGCCGACAGAAGTAACCCTCATGCAGGGCTGTAGTAGCGAGGCCGAGCGGGCGAGCATCGTCGCTGGCGGTCTGGACCTGCTACGCGCGGCCCTGGCAGAAAAGTTCCATGGCCATATCACCACCGTGGCAGAGGAGATCCGGACAACAAGTAGACTGTTGCGTGAACTGGCAAGCCGGGCTCAGGTCCACCGATCCCGGGTTCCCGTCGTTCTGAACCACCTCAACGTCCTGCTACCATGCCTCCAAAGGACGCTCAGGGACATCACCGCGTACTATGAGGACAAGACTATGTCTCGAGAGATAAGATGGAGGACAATGTATAGCAAAATGACCGAAGAGGCCGTAGGGCTCCCCTTATCTCAGCGATTTGTGCTTTACAATCACTTTCTGGCCCTGTTGGAGCAGCTCCTGACACGGTATGTAAAGCCCTGGCTGCCCGTCCAAGATTCAGCAATCTAACTGTTCATCAGGTCACCGATATTCGACCTCAACACACTGGAATCACTCCGTACCCGAATCATGACGCTGAGGGAGCAGAGGGGAATTCGTAAGTCCATTCATGACCTGCTAGCCTTCGGAAGTTCTTGTGAGCGCCAGCTGAACTTTCTTGCCAACGCTTTAGCTCCTCCTCCCATGCAGGCTGGGCCGGTTGTTCGTCAGGAACTCATGTCACTGGCGACAATGCAGGAGCCGGTAAGGACCCCGATCACTTGCCGGTACGGTCTTATCCCTTGCTAACGTTAAGCAGAATTCTCATTGGGCAGAGCAGATCTTCTCCCTCCCGTTACCCTCGCGCACCGCACTCAAACATCTGAAGCCGTAAGTCAAGATGCAAGTCAAGGACAGCAGACCACGATGGCTAACAAGCGAGCAGGTCCAGATCGTTTGGCCCCTGGTTTCCACGTGGACATCTATACATGCCCCCGGGGTCGACAATACTGTTCCGCCGGTGAGTCAAAGAGGACGCTTGATGTTTGCAAGACCGTGGAAACTGGAATGCTCCTGATGAGCAATGTTGATTGATGGCTCTGGCTAACTGCCAACTCTGTCCAGCGTCTTTGACAATGACCAGCTGTCGATCCTCGTGTACATCAACCCCGTGAATCAGTCCCCATATCTTCTTGTTCGCACATCACAGGGAGGAGTTCCGTGGTTCTCGCTACGCGGCGCCCACGAACTCTGTATCGCCCGCGAGGGCAGTGCTCTCCAATTAAAGAGATGGAGCCGATCGGATCAATGCAGCAAGCTCTGGGTAGTGCTATATTTCCTGACGTGGGAGGGTGAGTAATGGACCCGATCAACCATGGCCACGGTGGAAATTATAGCATCAGCTTCGTTTGCTAACTGCTTCTCTGTGTAGAGATGGTTCTGTTCTACTGCACATTTGTCGCTCTCAAGGCCCGAAACACCCTGACGGTTCAGGTCCATCCCAGCGAATACAAGCTGCAGCGAGAGAAGCGGCTATTTCAAGCGTGGGTGCGCCATTGTTGTTATTCGGTCTCGTTTTCATGTCCGCTGACAAGCAGAATGCCATGATAGGCAAATCATCGATGACGGATTCAAACACTCCTTGATTGTCTATCAAGATTCGCATACCAGGGGTATCCGCCTCCACGCCGCAGTCTGGGAAGGCGAGCTACGCCAGTGTCCGGTTTGGACAGCATTTGTCACGCACCAATCACAGTCTCGAACTTGGCTCAGCCGACGTTCGCGCCATCGTGTTTGGCTCAAGGATGTCCAGCTCTACGTCTTCTGTAACACCTATCGCCAAGAGAACATGCGCCAGAACAAATCTGGTGCTTTCGAGATCTACTTTGCCAGCGAGGAAGGTTAGTGGATGATAGATCTGGTTGGGGCATGGTTATCCGGAGTTTCGTGCCGATCTTGAGCTAATATGTGGTTTAATGTAGGAGCCACACGGTTTAGAGAAGTATTCGCTGCTTCTTCTCCTGAGCCCTCCGAAACAAACGAAGGAGCACCAGGCCCCTCGAAATAAACACGAAGTCGGGACAATGAATACTTCCACGATCCTCACACACATATCACGATGCGCCGAATTGTTGGACTTTCCTTTTTTTCCCCATGCTCCTATCCCATTGCACTGCGCGGAAAAGCTGCCACTCTCTTCCTATGTTTTTGTCGTTTTTTCTTTCTTTCCTTTTGATTGTTCGTTCGATACGACCTCATGATACATGACCTGGGATGACCTTCTGGACGAATTATGAGCTTCATGGCCCTGTTTTGGGAATATGGTTTCTTTGAATGATACCCAGGCATTTGGGGTTCGGCTCTGTGGGGCGGAGACAACCTGCCTCTTTCTCTTTCTTCGATAGTTTTGTGTTCGATTTGGACACCAGGACGTCACGGGTAGATTGCAGCTTCGAGTTATTAATCCGGGAGAGAGTTTCACGGTGTATCACATAGTTGTCTGATAAGGAGCGAAGCAGATATTGAGTACTTGTCCATGAACTTGTGTTCCTACATGAACCTCAGAGCTGCTGTCTGTACGTCGATGGAAAACAACCTAGCTTCTGTTTATAGGTACTCACGTAGCAGAATTACTTGGGTGTTGACCCGTTCGTTTCTTCTGGTCTCGCCGGTACGAGAAGAATCTCCTCTGGAGAGCTGATGGCTGTTATCACCCATGTCTTCAGCTCTTTTGTCAGATCTCATTATCCTTCTGGCGACCACCATTTCTTGACCAGGAAACAGAAGGATGCTCTTTGATCTTATGCTGTCAGCTCCAGCTGGCATGGTCAGAATAGATGATTCCATGGACCTATCGTCAACCAACTAGCAAGCGGGCCGTAGCAGACCGGGATGAGAAAAGTCGCCCGAAATCTGCAGTTCCGTTTAACTGCTTATCCACTTTTCCAAGCCCCGAGTGTAAGCATGTTTTCTTTGCTGCCCAGGCCCGGTCATGACATACGGGGTACCGCATATCATGCAGATGTACATGTGTTGATGAGAGGCAGCTCCACCAATTATATCATTGGATCAGCCCAGCAGCCTCCAGACTTCCAGCAGCAAGCAGCTCTTTCCCGACAGACGAGCAAGCCATCATTACGATCCTATCTAGCTTGTAAAGATACGTCCAATCCCAGCAGACAAAGAACCCGAGATTAACATCATACCTCCGTCGTCTATTTATATATCAGCCCACTGATTACCGGGGATAAATCATCGTTCTTTCTTCTTCCCCCTTCTACTGCCCCTCCACCGCAACTTTCTGACCCGCCAGAAGCTCCCCGCCCCTCCACCCCTGAGAGAATAAAACGCCCAAGTCCAATCGAGATTCCTCAACCTAACCTTCACCTTTCTGACCGCCCCGACTCCATCCAATCTATATTCAACCCAAGAAGCATCCCCAGAATTCAAAATCAAAGAAACAACAGTCGTATTGCTCCATAATGGACGTCAAGACGGTCGAGTTCAAGCCTTTCACCGACCAGAAGCCCGGCACGTACGTCACCGATTGGAGCTACCCCAAGCTATCCCCGCCGTCACTCTTCCCACCCGACCCCGCCATTGCATTCACTGCCAATATCGATGCTGACCCCGTTATCGCAGTTCTGGACTTCGCAAAAAGGTCACCGTCTTCCAACAGCCCCATTATAGCGAGTCTTTTGTCACGAGCATTCTGCTTTCGATTCCCGAAGGTGCTGAAGGTATGTGTTCGCCGCGGCCACAGAGCCGGACTGATTCATACCCGGTGGAGTCTCGCTAACAGCCATGCTACTCATCAAGGTTCTTTTCTCGTCATCGGCGGCGATGGACGTTACTGGAACCCCGAGGTAGTTCAGCTCATTGCCAAGATCGGCGCGGCATACGGCGTCAAGAAGCTTCTCATAGGCCAGAATGGCATTCTCTCGACCCCTGCTGCCAGCCATGTCATCCGGAAGTACAAGGCCACGGGCGGTATCTTGTTGACCGCCAGCCACAATCCTGGCGGTGAGTTGTAAAACCCCAGTCGAGCGATATCTAGCATGCTGATAAATGTCTTTCTCTGCACACAGGTCCCAAGAATGACTTTGGTATCAAGTACAACCTTGCGAATGGCGGTCCGGCTCCCGAATCGGTCACAAACAAGATCTACGAGACTTCCAAGACCCTGACCTCGTACAAGATTGCCAGCATCCCCGACATCGACATCTCGACGATCGGTACCAAGACATATGGCAGTCTGGAGGTCCAGATTGTGGATAGCACTGCTGACTATGTCGAAATGCTTAAGGACATCTTCGACTTTGACCTGATCAAGAAGTTCTTTGCTTCTCATTCTGACTTCAAGGTCTTGTTTGACGGTCTTTCGGGCGTTACAGGGCCGTATGGCAAGGCCATCTTCCTCGAGGAGCTCGGCCTCGGCTCCGATTCGGTCCAGAACTGCGAGCCATCACCAGACTTCAACGGCGGACACCCGGATCCCAACCTGACCTACGCCCATAGTCTCGTCGAGACAGTGGACAAGAAGAACATCCCATTCGGTGCGGCTTCCGACGGAGATGGCGATCGCAACATGATCTACGGTGCTGGCGCTTTTGTATCTCCTGGTGACAGTCTGGCCATCATTGCTCACTACGCCCATCTGATTCCCTACTTCAAGAAGAACGGCGTCTTTGGCCTGGCTCGCAGCATGCCCACCTCGGGCGCTGTGGACTTGGTCGCCAAGAAGCAGGGCCTTAATTGCTACGAGGTGCCCACGGGCTGGAAGTTCTTCTGCGCCCTGTTCGATGCCGACAAGCTCTCCATCTGTGGCGAGGAGTCATTCGGAACCGGCAGCAACCATATTCGGGAGAAGGATGGCCTGTGGGCGATTGTCGCCTGGCTGAACATCATCGCAGGACTGGGCGTGGAGAAGCCTGACGTCGTCCCAAGCATCAAGCAGATCCAAAAGGAGTTCTGGACCGAGTATGGCCGGACCTTCTTCACTCGCTACGATTACGAAGATGTCGACTCCGAGGGCGCAGCCAAGGTCGTTGGGGTTCTGAAGGACCTCGTTGCCGACCCTGGCTTCGTTGGTAGCAAGGTTGGAGGTAAGCCTCGCGCATTTACATCCTGACTTTACTCCTGTCAACATGAGACTAATTCACGTGTGAACTGCAGACCGGACTGTGACCGAGGCGGGTAACTTTTCCTATACCGACCTTGATGGGTCGGTCTCGGGTAACCAGGGCCTGTACGCCCGCTTCTCCTCTGGCAGCCGCATTGTCGTCCGCCTGTCGGGAACCGGCTCGTCCGGAGCCACTATCCGCCTTTACATTGAACAGCACAGCAGCGATCCTGCCACATACGACTTGGATGCCCAGGAATTCCTCAAGCCCGAGATCAAGATGGCCACGGAACTTCTGAAGTTCAAGGAGTTTGTGGGCCGTGACGAGCCAGACGTCAAGACGTAAGCTAGGGATGGATCTGCTTACAATCGAAGGAACTCATAAGTTGCCGCAGTATTGTTTTGGTCATGCTGGTTGTTAAAATAGAGCAGGTTATGTATTCTCGCCCTCGTCTTGGGCTAACCTTGGTAACCGATTAAACGTTCCTCCTCGAGTATTCACCGCTGAGGTGTGAATACTACGTAAGATGCGTAATATGCGACGTGATGAATACTATTTGGCGCTGTGCCGACCCGAAGTCAGACTTGCGGCCTAGTATAGCCCGTTTTCCTCCCGCCTGGTTGACCTGACCAATTTTCCGCCCTCCCATCCGTCCCTGTGTGATTATTTTCGTGTGAGGATGCGTAATAAGATACAGAGGACAGGCCTTTGCATGGTGGTCAGGCATCGGGAGCATGGAAAACGGCCGACTTGTAATATCGAGCCTCCTCTATGCTCTCAAGAATATCGTCCCTTGCTTTGTGCAGGCCTTTCTTCGAAGGGGCGGCTGCCGCCAGATCGGGCCGCCAGCTGCGAGTGGCTTCTTTTATGCTGCTCACATCCAGAATGCGGTAGTGAAGGTGGTCGATGACCTTCTTGTAGGGCTCCTTGCGCAAGAAAGCAAGATCTGCATGTACACTGTTCCCGGCCAGGAGGGCAGACCGTGCCTTGGGAGCCCATTTGGTAACATAGGCCAGCAACCCGTCAGCTGCCTGGTCCGGCGTCACGGTTGACTCTATGACTGCAGCCGTGAGCCCGCTCTCACCGTGGACACGAGTACACCATTCGTCCATGGCATCCATGCGCTCTTTGGTTTGGTGAACAACAGTGCCCCAGCCAGTCTCGTCCAGGAGGTTGAGCTGGCTGTCGGTGACGAGGCAAAATATCTCGATTATGACATCAGTGTCTGTATTGAGCCCGGTCATCTGGCAAGAAGGACCCGTGGGAGAGCATGAGACGGCAAGGTTAGCACGAGAAACCTGTGAAGGGAAGAGACGTTTGCCCTCGGGGTGAAAAGCTACCTCGCAGTCAATCCAGACGAAGGCAGCCTGTCGCTTCGTGGTGTTCGCCATTATTCTTGGTGGTGGTGGGGTGGTAGTTCAACGAGATAGGGTTATTTGAATGGTCAGGGTTCCAAATTTCAATGGGAATATGGAAGCGGAAGCACCAGGTTATACAACTACGAGTGGTGACCGGTCTGTTTGGACCGAAATTTATAGTGACGGCCTGCTCCTGGACATCCTGCAGCACAATGGAGTCTCGGGCTCGACCACGCACGGAATAGGACAAAGTCACCTCCGGGCCAAACCCCATGACATGAACTTATCAGCAGGCTGGCAATGAACTTCACCTTTCCCCAAAACCGGCACCAGTGATCAGTCAAACGGGTTGAACTTTGATTGCACTATCAAACATCAGATTAAGCAATCTTGACATTGTCTGTTTTCACTTCACCCCACCTCTCACAGTCTTTACAAATCTCGTAGGCTCGCAACAAATAAATACAACCCATACTGGGTCACATAGTCCCTCCATACCACTCGGCCCCCCAAATTACTTCCAAGTATGCCCTCCTCAGAGACTCTGGCAGCCACCGGAAATGGAGCCGGGGATGTTGGCCATGTTGCGGCGTCGCCAAGTCCGCCACGCATAGCGATTATCGGTGCCGGCTCACGGGGCTGGGCATATGCAAAGGCCGTGTGTTCGGCCACGAATGGTATTGTAGTCGCCGTCGCAGAACCCAACGACTACAAGAGGACCAAGTTCGGCCGAAGCTTTATCTGGGGAAAGGGCTCGCCCCCCGACGAGGGCGCAGTGTTCGACCACTGGCGTGGGTTTGTTGATTACGAAGCAAATCGCCGGACTCGTGCGCTCGCCGGGGGTACGGATACCCCGCCCGGTGTCGACGCTGTCTTCGTGTGCGTCCAGGACGAGATGCATCGCGAGGTTGTCCTCGCCCTCACCGGCCTAGGCGGTCTGCACATAATGTGCGAAAAACCACTTGCGACCCGTCTCCAGGACTGCGTCGACATGTACCGGGCCTTGCGGTCGAACACCAACGAGAAGGGGGAACAACTTGTCTTCTCCATCGGCCATGTTCTGCGGTATAGCCCGCATAATATGTTGCTCCGCAAGCTCCTCTTGGAAGACCGTGTTATCGGTGACATTCTCTCGGTCGTCCACACCGAACCTGTGGGATGGTGGCACTTTACACATAGCTACGTCCGTGGGAACTGGCGCCGTGAGAGCACCTCGGCCCCCAGCCTCCTCACCAAAAGCTGCCATGATATTGACGTGCTGCTGTGGCTCCTATGCTCGCCCCCGTCCTCCTCGACCGCGACACAAGACCCTCCCCATCTCCCGAGTACCGTCTACAGCGTCGGTAGCCTTCAGTACTTCAAGAGGAGCCGCAAACCGGCCGCGGCCGGCCCTGCCACCAACTGTCTTTCCTGTCCGATAGCGGATTCGTGCAAGTACTCGGCAAAGGAGATCTACCTCAAGCAAGAAGGGGTTGGGCTAGAGTCTGGAAATACGCAGTGGCCCGTCAAGATTGTTGTGCCAGACATCGAATCGTACGGGGACAGAGAAGAAGCCAAGAGTGTCCTGCTTGCTGAGCTGGCCAAGGACTATGATCAGAACACCCCGGATGTCGAAGTTGCGCGGCGTAACTGGTTCGGAAGATGTGTCTACGAGAGTGACAACGACGTCTGTGACGAGCAGGTTGTCACCATCACCTGGGATGAAGATATCCCGAGAGCTGCATCAGGGACTGGTACATCAGACCCGGCTGGTGGCCGCGGTTCCAAGACGGCCACATTTCACATGGTGGCCCAGACGAAAAGGGTCTGTGAACGATACACGCATCTTTACGGAGTCGACGGGGAGATCTATGCCGACTCGGAGACCATCACCATACAGAACTTCATAACGGGACAGACGACCACGCACAAGCCTCCGCGTGAAGGCGGTTCGGGCCACGGGGGCGGTGACCAGGGCTTGACTCGACAATTTGTCACGGCGGTAGATAAAGTCAAGAACGAAGGGTGGTCAACCGACAAGGCGCAGAGAGAACTGATAGGATGCACGTTAGAGGAGGTGATCCGTAGCCATGCCATGGTGTTTTGCGCCGAGGAGGCGCGGAGAGGTAAGAAGCTTGTTGACTGGGTTGAGTGGTGGGCTAAGGAGGTCGAGGATAAGTTGTCTCATGTTTCGGCCACATAAGTACGTAGGTTGATGGCCTTGTCCCCTTTTGATATAACAATGCTCTCAGATATTCAGTCAGGCTGTTGACGATAGTTCTGGATTTTCTTTTTGATAAGGTCTTTAACTAGTTCTTTCTCCTATTTGCCAAGCAACACTGGATTTGGACGGCCAGATCGGGATAATAACAACTGTTGCTGTTTAGGAGAGAAGGAAGGTACACCGTGACGTTATATGGGTAATCTGCATCTCCAGCACCTCACTCTTCATCCCGCAGGTTTGACGGAACAGCCCTCCCTATCCGTACCTCTGAAACAAGACCAGTTCAATAATACCAGAGACCAAATCACACCGGTGGACACTATACGCCCCAAGACAGTGCTAATGTAGGAGGAATGGTGAACCGTCGTGACCGTTCGATTCCTGGCGTTACCTTGGCGCATGGTTCCACCAGCTTCCTGATGAGCAAGGTTGAGGATCTGACGTCAAATGTATTTGGCGGGGTAATATAGATTGACCTTGATGGCTTGGGAGGCTTGCATAATAGCCCCGAGTTAGGGGAGAGCGTATCGTTTTGGGCCGCCGCTCGTCGTCATTTGCATCGGTTGGGGCAAAAAGAAAAGGACTTGGAGTCTTGCAACGCCCCGCGACTTGGCACCTTCTTTCTTAAACCTCAAGAGTGACCTCCACCTGAACCCTTGCCTACCTCTCCACTCTACAAACCATCGGCTCGTAGTAGTTGATATCTCTTCCGGCCCTCCGACCGAAAGGAACTGGAAATTACATTTTGAATAAAATCAAGTACCACAGCGACGGAGCGACACAGGAACGCACGACGGAGTTCTTTGTAAGTATGTGGCCGGTTTGGCTGTAATTTCCTACTTGCACTTGTGTTTGCTGGTCTGGCCTCCTTGTTATCCCTATTATTAGGTGGCGCTCTACCCCTCGTGCAGGAAAAGGCGTGTTGGTAGTGGGTATCTAGGAATAATATGAGTTCATGGTCTTCTTACGATCGTAGTCGCAAAGCCCCAACTTCCGTGGTCCATGCTTACAACCTTTTTCTTTCAGAAAGGCAAACCGACGAGACTACAACACCACACGCCTCCCACGTTATTCAAACACCGCCTTACCATACCCACCTAAACTGTTACATCAATTCCGCTGGCAGAATGGAGTCTGGAACAGCAACACCACAGGCAAACGGCGGAGGGAGCTGGAGCGCATTTCTCAAGGTACGCACATTCACTTCCAACATATGTTACGAACAACGGTGTCTGCCATGTGTTGCGTGGTTGAAAGGCGCGAATCATCGATTTGATCTAACTGGATATGTATTGTAAAGTCCATCGCGTCCTTCAATGGCGATCTCTCGAGTCTTACCGCCCCGCCCTTCATCCTGTCGTCTACCAGCCTGACCGAGTTCAGCTCCTACTGGGCCGAGCATCCCTCCGCCTTTGCGGCTCCCGCCCGGGAGCCAGATGCGGCCAAGAGAGCGGTTCTTGTGTTGAAGTGGTTCTTGACAACCCTGAAGCAACAATATGCCAGCAGGAGCGAGCAGTATGGCAACGAGAAGAAGCCACTCAACCCGTTTCTCGGCGAGCTCTTTCTCGGGAAGTGGGAGGACGATGCCGGGACAACTGAGCTGATCAGCGAACAAGTCAGGTACGTATGGCTGGAATACGCTGGATCGTGACAAGTCCACTAAGTTGTCCTCTTAACAGCCACCACCCTCCCGCCACGGCATACAGCATTACCAATGTACCGACCGGCGTCCATCTTGAGGGCTACAACGCTCAAAAGGCTTCGTTCTCCAAGACAATAAACGTCAAGCAAATAGGCCATGCTGTCCTTACGGTGCCTGCTCCTGGGTCGGATGTGCCCGACAAGTACCTCATTACTCTCCCTTCGCTCCACATCGAAGGACTCATTTTTGGATCCCCATTCATCGAGCTGGACGGGGCCTCGTACATCACATCCTCGACCGGCTTCACCGCCAAGATAGACTACAGTGGAAAGGGGTGGCTTTCAGGCAAGAAGAACTCCTTCACCGCAGCGCTCTACCCCACGGGGAAGGAAAAGGAAGTCTTGTTCAATGTCTCTGGACAATGGACCAAATCCTTCGAGATCTATGCTGGAGCGGCCAAACACAACAGCAAGTCCAGCTTGGTGGATTCCTGGGACCCCGAAAAGACACCCATGTCCGAACTGATTGTCGCCCCCATCGAAAAGCAGCACCCCCTCGAGTCTAGGAAGGCTTGGGCCAAGGTGGCCGCGGGCATAGCGTCGGGCAATATGGATGCCGTGGCCGCGGAAAAGTCCAAGATCGAAATGGCCCAGCGCGAGATGCGGGCCAAGGAAAAGGCAGAGGGGCGTCTTTGGCAGCGCCGCTATTTCAGCGTCGGGACCGATGCGGCAGATGCAGTGCTGACTAAATTGGGCGCTGTTGTTGGAGTCCCCGTCCACGGAGATGCTGATAAGACTGGTGGCCTATGGCGGTTTGACCGGTCAAAGGCTGACAAGGTCCGCAATGAGGCTCTCAGCGAGGAGGAGGCCCAGAAGCTCGCCAAGGAGCTGCTAGGGCAATAGAAGTCCCCGGGTTTTGTGGTTTGGTATACACGCAGCGGTGGTGAGGGACATCTATATTACAGTAATCAGTTGGTGATGGGCGGCGGCACGAAATAGCGTGCGATTATAATGTGGCTGTTTAATTTGGGAACACCGAGACATGAATCTCACTGTTGAACTTTCAAGTCTCATATATGGTTTGACCATTCGTCCCTAAGAGAAAGCTTCTATTTCCAAAATGGGTGGCACAGTTGTCGACTGGCATCAGAAGGTGACCACAAAGAGCACATACGCACTCACCTACACTCACCTACACCAGCAGGCTTACAACATCATGGGCCAGCTACGGAGCCTTTACAGGATGGCGGCCCGAACACTAAGCGTTCCCCGTAGCAGCAGATTTCCCGCAAAAGGAGAAACGAGTGCAGGCCGTGCAACACATCAAGCCTCGGGGTCTATTGATATCGTATACCATCTATAATACCTAATATCTAACCTTCTAATCCTTTTCCAGCTCGTAAAACAGCAAATACACCTCGCGCTGCATGCTCAAAACGTCGCGAGTGTTCGCCTCTTTGACCTTTTCGTCGCTAATCCTCCACCACCGATCGCTTGTCTTCTTTCGCTTCGGCTTGGTGGTCCCGGGTGGCTTCTTTGACGCAGGCGGCGCATTCGCTGACAGGACTGCGGCCGAGTTGTCTGCTCTTGACGACGGACGAGATGCAATCTTTGACAACGTGGAGCGCGCAGAGGCGGCAACCGATCGCAAGCTATTTGCATCCGTTTCCCTGTCTCTCGGGTTTGGCGCCAGCCCGGAGCGACGTGACCCGGACAGCGGGCTGCTCTTCCCGGATGATGACCACCCAAAGTTTGGCGGCGACGATGGCACGGTGGCCGAGACCGGAGAGCTTGCCGACGAGTCAGCAACAGCACCCGGCTCCAGCGATGGGAGGTCTAATGTCGAGGTGGGAGTCGTATTCTCCCCGGGCTTCTGTTGCAGAGCCCGAACCTCGGGGGTCGAGATGGGGGTCGCTGTTCCGCTGTACGGACCAGACGGCTGAAACGTGTTTGGGTTACTGAATGGAGGATAGACATTCTGCCGTCGAAAGGATTCATAGTGTCCGCTATGATGGCTGCCCTTGTGGGTTACAAGGCCAAGCAGCTTGTATTTCTTTTGCTGGAGCAACCCACCCAGCGACAAGCGCTCTGGAAACGAGACTTTCGCCGAGTTCTTTTGGGAGTAATTGCTGGTGTCGTATATCGACCGTGAAAGATGCACGGCTAAGACTTTAGGAAACTTGGTCAGTCGTATGTGCCTGGCGATCCTGCGTTTAGGCGCATGGCGCATATCGGGGAGCTCGACATCCTTAGGGGGGTGTTCCGGGTCAGTATCAATAGCAACCTGGAGCTTCGTTACGGCAGCCTGGGCTTTCGTCACCAGGGTGTCGGGCGTGGACTTTTTAGCCTCGGCTTCGTAGACGGTTACGGCGTGGAGGAGGCGGCATTTCTCGCATTTGAAGTCGTCTATGTATTCCGTCTTGAACATACCATCGAAGCACGTGTTCAGGGTTGTGGCCGATGTCTGGGGAACGTTCAGATTGAGGGTACAAAAGGTCGATTCAGTAGGCCGGGGCTTGAACCCGCAAGTAAGACATTCGATCTGCGACTCGAATTGTCCTTCAAGGGGGAAGCCATCTTCGTCCTCATCCTCATCCTCATCCTCGCCCCTGGCCTCTCCTTTTCCAGCTACGCTACCCTCGAAATCATCAACAGGCCCGACTATTGAGACCACCAAGGGCGGCTCTCCTCTGCGGTTCGCGAACTGCCGAGCCCTGCGCCCCGCATGGTACTCGTCACACAACCTCTCGGCCACGACTTGAAGAAACTCTTGCGCATCTTGTTGCTGGCGGCTTATTCGCTGCTGGAAGGCTTGCTCCAATGTCCTTACGAAGGGTGCAGCCGATATCGTCTTCTTGTAGATCGGTCGCTCGTTCAGAGAATCCAATATATCTTTCAGTCCTCTTGTGACGATGCCTCGTTGCAACCCTTCGATTTTCCAGGCCGGCATCTTCTTGCTGGCTTGCGCGCCATCTGCACTCCCAACGGCAGCCTGCCATTCCTCGGGAGGTATTACTTGAGAATATACCAGGCCATCGTCCAGGTCCCGGCGATGAGTCTCGCGAATCAAGTACAGCCGGAGGTCACCGAGCCCGGCGAGCGCCTGGAGCACCGAGTTTATGAAGCAGTCATTCGCCGGGTTGGACAGCCCGACAACGCCTTTCTTCTGTGTGTCGAGAAAGTATGTTGGGCCAAATACGTAAATTAACGTGATGGCAGCAAGAGAAGCTCCAGCGGCATAAGTTGCTACAGTGAGTGATTTCTCCGGCATCCTCTGGTCAGCTCGGGGGAGGAAGGGCTCAAACGAGGCACGCGATCGATCGGGTGTCGGAGGATTCTATGCCAGTCGGGGATCGCGGAGCCTTGCGGCGTAGGCCAAGATATCGCAAAACTCTTCGACGAGGAGCGCCCGGCGCGAATTTGGATGTCGAGGTAGGCAATAGTCGCCTACGTAGCTAACACGGTTTGTCGCGAATGAAACGACAAGTGCGCCCGCGGTTTTGGGTTTACAGAGGACTTTGCGGTAAGTATGGAGACCCCGAACTTGAATCTATCGTTCTTTTAAGCTCAGGGCCAGACTTCCAGGAAATATGTACGAATAAATAAATAATGTACCAGGGCCCAGGTCGTCGGTGTTTGCATTTCCGGAGATGGAAAACCGGGTCTCGGGGCAAGATCATCTCGGCAGGCAAAGCCTTTACGTACTCCGAAGACGGCACGTGCACAGTCAATGACAACTGCGAGAACTACCTAGTACACTACACCCGTAATGAGCCTCGCAATTCGGCTCGCTGAAGTGATCGACAAGGCTCTCGAAGCCATCAGGAAAATGATGCCTCTTCGTCTAACACATATTCCGGGGCGATTGATTCCACGAGTTAGGCCAATCGGATATTTTAGGACGAGGGGTTCGGTAAGTAACAAACGCTGCCCGTAATCCCTTGCCTGTATTCACAATTCCTGTGTATTGTATGGCCTTGTTCGTTTGGAACAGCCATCCCAGTTATCATATCTAGGATGCGAGAGGAGGGCCAGCATCTGGGCATTCGTACGTCTAATTACCAAACACCAAGATAATATACAGCATATTCCAGACGTTGCGACAGTTGCGGCCCAGCAGTACGGCACGTAAAGCGACCTATCATTTGGTGTCCGTATGAACTTACACGCTTCTCAATATCCATGGGTCATGTCAAGGACCAAAAACGGCCGTCCGTGGCCGTCCGTTTTACCGTCACCACGCCATATTCATGCACGGAAATCAACATTCAACAATGTAAAGTCAATTGATGCCCCGATATATCCCTCGAAAAGCCAACGCCAAATTTATGCAGTCCCAGAGGCTTGTTAACAAAGCCAAGTGCCATAGGGCTGATGATGATGGATTGTCTAGCGCTCCGCGCATACAAACAAAGCAACCATTCTATGAGTGCACCAATCCCTTCGCCGCGATATCTAGTCTAGAAAAGGGAAGCATCGCCGGTACCATTCGCCAATACTTCTTTCTCCCGTTGCACAGCCTTGACTGCCTCGTCGAAACATCCAGCACTAGCAGCCACGAATCCCAACACCGCGGGCGAGGGGCTCAAGACCTTGCTGGTGAACTCGGGGTGGGCTTGGAGTCTGGATGCGATCATCAGTAAAAGGTGTCTTCATGTCTCGACGAGCGCGAAATTATTGCGCGCATGGGTCGCTACTTACCCGACGAACCAAGGATGGTCCTTCAGTTCAATGGTTTCCACCCGCTCTCCCTTGTCGTCGAGCGAGGTCAGGCTGAGTCCACCCTTTTCGAGTTCGGCTATGTACTCGGGATTGACCTCGTAGCGATGCCTATGCCGCTCCTCGACAACATCCACGCCGCCATAGATTGCGCGAAGCTTGCTCCATTCTGTACCCTCCTTGAAGTGGGATGTCCTGGTGCCGAGTCTCATGGTGCCACCCATTTGCCTAGAAGTCCGGGGTCAGTGAAAAGAAGCCTTGTGTAGACACGCCGTGTGAAGGACTTACTCCTTGGAACCCTCCGGCATGAAGATGACGACACGGTGCTCCGCATCGGCATTTATCTCCTCGGATGTCGCATCCTTGTACCCCAGCACGTGGCGAGCGTATTCCATGACGGCGACCTGGAGACCCAGGCAGATGCCCAAGAACGGTACTTTACGTTCCCGAGCCCACTTGGTAACCTCGATCATGCCCTCCACTCCTCGTGAGCCGAAGCCGCCTATTGTCAATTGTAAGCTTCACTTCTCCTTCAAACAGCAGATCAGGGATGACGCACCTGGAACAATCACTCCTTCTGCCTCGCAGACAGCCTTCCAGGCGTTGTGGTATTTGGTAGGATCCTTCTTTTGCATCCCGGGTTCAAGGTGTTCCGAGTCCACAGACACGAGACTCAGCTTGCGCTTGCACTTCATGGCCGAGTGTTCGAGCGACTTCCGTACCGACAAGTACGCGTCGTCGAGTGAAACATACTTGCCCACCAGTACGATCTTGACCGGCTCCAGGTGCTTCTCGGGGATAACCGTCTTTTTCCATAGGTCCCACAACTCCTGCCCGCCCTTGACCATGGCTGGCGACAATGTGGTTTTGTTGAGTGCGAGCCCCTTTTGGAGCAGGTTGAGGAGCCCCTCTTCTTCCAGGAGCAGTGGGACTTGGTAAATGGTCTCCATGTCTCGCACTCCGATCACCTGTTCGTATTCAACTTGGCAACTTCTGGCGATCTTTTGGATGGTAGCATCGTCGAGTTCCCGCTCACAACGACAGGCGATCTGGTAGAAAGAATCAGCGCGTGTTGCTACTTGGTGGGCATCGTTCAACCTCCTACCATATCGGGGATCAAACCAGCACTCCTCATCTGCTTCACTGCATGCTGCGTTGGCTTGGTCTTCTCCTCGCCGTTGATTATGGGCACATAAGAGACGGATATGCTGAAGAAGTTGTCACGACCGAGTCTGTGTCTGAGCTGGACCAGTGCCTCGATGAAAGGAGAGGATTCGATGTCACTAATTGTGTGTCAGCCACGATTTCCGCGCCCAAGCAAAAACCTCGAGCCCCAAAACTAGGGAATGCGGAGAGGCAGGCCGTGTATCACGGCATATGCACATACCCAACTGTACCGCCCTGGAAATCCATTTGTTAGCCTTCGGAGCCAGCCAAGGTCATGTGGTAGTAACGGACATACCAGCTCAACTAGGGAAACGGTCAGCATATATACACTTGCTTGGTCTTCCGCGCCCGGATAACGTACTGATACAGACATCCGGCTCTTCGCCAGAGTCGTCGACTGGGATCTTTGCAACCCGCTCGATCCACTCCTGCATCGCGTCTGTGATGTGCGGAACGACTTGGACGGCTGCGGTATTTTACGTTAGTTATCCATTCCGTCCAGACAGAGGAATATTTCATCGATTCGCCATACTTTTCCCCAGGTAGTCACCCCGGCGCTCCTTTTCGATCACCAGCTTGTAGATTTTGCCGGTGGTCATGTTGCTCTCGTTGCTGAGCTGAATACCAAGATACCTAGAGACACAGCGTCAGAATACTAGTCGATCAGGGTTCCTTGGTCCCATTACTTGCCTCTCGTAGTTGCCAAGGTCAAGGTCGGTTTCTGAAGATATCAGTAAAAACAATATCCCAAAGCCGGTTGTTAGGGCGGCTTACCGCCTCCATCATGAAGGACGAAGCACTCTCCATGCCTGCACAACCCATGTCAGTAGAACATATAACAAAGGTAGAGTCGGAGTCTTTACTCTAGCGGGTTGAGTAATCCAGCGTCTGTGTTCAAGTAGGGGTCAAGTTTCATTGCCTACGGACCATCGTAAGTACAAGGACAGTTGGGGGGGTGGGAGGGATCAGTGCTCATCCTACCGTCACTCGAAGACCAAGCGTCTTGAGGAGCAACCCGGCACTGCTGGCTACAAGAACCTTGGGTCAGATGGTGAGTGAGAACGAGGTTTGGACTGCAACCCATACCAATGATTCCTACAGAATACCAGATCAGCGTACGTTCCCAGGCTCATGATAGACGCAGTTGTTAGGCAACACAGGTTCGGCCCAAATCGCCAAGTGCTTAAAACAAGTTGCTCGACAAGGTAGGGTCAGGGACAAAAACGGCACTGCAGGGGACGATATTTACCTTTGCCCACACCGGAGATAACTCCGCCACTCACAAGGACAACACGCATCTTGACAGTTAACGGTTGGATCCTGAAAACCAGTCGAGATGGGCAGATACAATTGTTGTAGACTGCAACGCAAAAGACAAAAACTTTGCCTGTCCCGCAACGAAAAATCCAAAACAGGAGGTTCCACTTCGGAAAAACACCGGTAGGGTGGTGGGGCCAAAGATCGAACCGGTGGTGGGGGACAAGTGGGGTGAGCCGCTACGAGCTGCTGTGAACCCCTAGCCGCTGAGCCCCGTTGTGGAGAGATGTGAACACTAAGAAGAGTTGGAGAACAAGGCTGGAGCTGTAGGGCTGAAGAAGCTTTTGGAATTACCGAGATATAGGGTAACTTGTTTATAGCGATCCTTTTTATAGCGATTCCCTCTATATACTGTTATAAGATCTGCCCTTATCGCTACTACTTTCTCTTATTTAATACGTTTTTATCCCTTTATTATATTAGGTTTTTTTATAAAAGAATTTAAGATAATAAAGATAATTTTAATTATTCAAAAATAATAAATTAGACTTTAATAAGTATAAATTAATATTAAAAATATATTAAAATATAAAGAATTTATTTAAGTTATATTTAGTATTAAAACTAATATAATATATTTAAAAAGAATTAAGTTTTTTTTATTTTATAAATTAATAATCTTTTTTATAATATTAAAATTTAAAATTCTTTTTTAATAATAACTTTATTAAAAAATTCTTTTTAATAAAATATTAATGTATTAGTTTTTATTATTTTATTTTAATACTAATTCTTTTTATTATAGTTATTTAATACTAATAAGTTATATATATTAAAAAAGTAAAAAAAGACTAATTATACTTTTTAATTAATAAGTTGATAATTGAAATTTTATTTTATTAATTTAATATATTAAATATATTTATAGTTATTTATAATTTTTAATATAAAATTATTTTATTATTTTATTAATAAGTATAAAAATATTAGTTTTAATACTTTTCATTAATTTAAAAATTAAACTAAGATTAAAAGTATTTTTAAATTAAAAAAGAAAACTAATTTAAAGACAATAATATATATTAAAATAAAAATTTATTAAAAGATACATAAAAATTCTATTTTATAGTAATAAACTAAATATAAATAAATCTTTAAGAGTTTATACTATAATTTTTAATCTAATTGATTAGTATTTAAGATTTAATGATATACTAATTTGTTTTATATAAAAGGTAAACTATAAAAGCATTTATATTAGTTAACTAGTTTTAATATAATTTAAAATAAATATTTTTTAAGTTATATTTTAAAACTAAATATATTTTTTTCTTTTTAATTAATTAGTTTAGTAACTTTTATTATTATTATTATTATTATTATTGTCACGGCGAGCCGTGATGACACAAGCGATAGTGCCCTATTGAAACCACTATATAACACACAATTCTAAGGCTGGCTTGCAGCTTAGAATTTGGCATCCTTTTTAAGGAGGTTT